>CAUYRT010003553.1:0-101335 GCA_963574885.1 Lepilemur ruficaudatus | reverse complement strand
CAGCTTAATCCTGTCCCAAGTGACTGCCACACCTGGGGGAGGAGGGAACACCCTGCGAATATGCCAATCAGAACTTAGTGTGCCAACTGCAAAAGGATGCAGAGGACCCTCTAGCCCATGGGCCAAGTGGCATAGGTACGATAGAGTCTGGAAGGTGACTTGAGACAGCCTAAGGCTAGTTGTCATTGGCTTACATCTGTGTTAAGCTACGTTAAGATGTTGTTAGCTTACATCTAAGTTGTGGTTCACCCCTGCAAATGGGCTTCCAGAGAGGCTCATGGGAGATCTGCTTGTGCAGTAAGGCTCAGGTCATGTACTCCCAACTGTCCAAAGTGGTTCCATGATGACATCTGAACCACAGGGAGGTCCCAATCCAGACACTATAAAATAAGACGCAGACCATAACCAAGGTCTCTTTTGCTGTAGCAAGGGGTCCTGTCGTCATCTGGCTTATGTATCTTACTCTATAATCCTATCTTGCTCCGCTCAATAAATTTCACCTCATGCTTGCCTTACCTTGGTGTGTCTGGTTATTCTTCAGCCAAGAGCACACCAAGAACCAAGAACACCGAAGGAGATTTTCAAACCTGACAACATTAGCAAACCGTGCAAGGTTATTGTAAAGAAGACATGGAATACAGTGTGTAAGTAAAGTTCTTAGCCCATTACCTGGCACCTGGTTGCTCTTATTTCTAATTTAAATAATTATAATGATTTAATGATCATTGTATTTTGAATTTATAATATTTGTAGTTTCATAATTTATAATTTAATTGTAATTGTTTACATATGTGTTTTCCCTCCTCCACAGACTGTGAGCCCCTCGAGGGAAGGGCCTAGATCTTCTTTATCTCTGAGTACAAAGAGCAGAGTAAGTGCCCGGTGTCTGAGGGGCTGAGGAGGGTGGCCCGATACCTTTAGGGCTCCAAAAAGCCGGGCCCCCTGTCCTGCAGTGTGGAGCCCAAGAGACATCCAGAGGAGGGAAAGGGCAGATGCTGGGCCTCTGGGGAGGCGCTGAACAGCTGAGGACAGCTGTGATGGGGTGAAGGAGAAGGAGTGGGGAGGACCTCCAGGTGCCGGCCCTCTCTAAGCCTCTCTGCACTGTGAAGACACGCACATCTGTTTGGTTCAATCCATTCATTCAATTGATTCACATTTTTGGAGCACTGACTCTAGAAGGTTCTTTTAGGCAAATCTCCATTCTCTATTCAGCCTCCCCCAGACCACGATGAAGTGTGTGGCACCCACGCTGCCCATCCCTACTCCCACAACCATGACAGCCATGGCTAATGGGTCACAGCATCTGTCACCTGGTGTCATCTCAAAGTCTTTCTCCATAAAGCAGCCATTCCTGATGAATGGGGTTCTGACTTGGCCTGAAAGCTACTTCCCATCTTTGGCCTAGACCTTACTTAGATCACTGGATATGTGCTGAGGCCTCCGTCAATTTCAGAAGCTTGTAATTTCCCCCACAAAATGCTACCATACTTCAATTCTTTCCACCTTTCTTTATAGAAGACCTTTTCCCACCCATTGGTAGAAAGAGGAGAGAGCTGTTGGGTATTAGGAAGGTGAAAAGCAGGCAGACAAAAGTACAAGTCTCTACTTTTATCCACTCATATTTGGAAGGTGTTTGGAAAGATCTCAAGTTTTGGCTTAGGACGAAGGGATTAAATGTGATTCTTTCTGTATTTTTGTTTTTTCAAATTCTGTATTAAGTATGTATTACTTTTCTAGGTAGGAGAAATGCATTTTGTAAGAGTGCATTTTATTTTAAAAAGTTACTCAGACTTAGTATTACGTACTATTTCGTACCTTGTGAACAACGGACCGTATGCCTATACTACCTAATAAAAAATAAAGTAAGTAAATTAAAAGCTGGTCTTTGGGTTTATACATGTAACATATTCTCTTCTCTGAAAAAAATCTCCCATTTATATAGTTTTAAAATTCAAAGAACATATTCCATGAAGATGACAAGGATGATGGAAAGTCACCCAGTGTTGGCAAGGATGTGCAAAGTCCACCAACCCCTCTAGTCTCTTGGGGAAGTGCTATGGGACGGGGCCCCTAACTTTCTCTCCATCCCCTTCTCACTTCTTCCCCAGGAATCATATTTGTTAATAACCAGAATCCACTGGGCCGCGTTTTACTAGTGGGCAGGGTCACTTCACTCCATGGCGTCCTGCAAAGGCCTCAGTCTCCCTCCACTCTGGGCTGTAAAGCCTGGTGACCGGGCCTCCCAAGGGCAGTCCTGGAGGTCCCCAATTCTCTCATCTGGCCATGTGCCTGGTGACTGGGTGAATGAGGCAGCCCCAAGCTTCTCAGCCTCCCTGCCTGAGGCAGGGGACAAATTGGGGTGGCCCTCTTGGAAGCCGGTAGTCTTCAGCGTAAAGCAGATGGAGCAGAAAGTATTACCATGGTTTGGGGCCAGCCACATCCTTCTGTCTATGGGGAGGGAGAGGAAGGCTGCTCCCTCCTTGGTAATCAGTACTCTGTGTATGGCTGTGACCCTGGTGGGCCAAGAGGTGAGCTAAGGATTCTGAATACTCCAAAATGCTCATAAAACTATTTTCCCTCAAGCTCTTCTGAGTTATTAAAAGAAAAACAAGAACTACGGTGAGTCGGTGTCTGATGTTTCCCATACCTTATCATTACCTTTTCAGACAAGCAGGGCAGGCCTGGGCAGTGATGCTGGGTTGTGTGGAGCGAGCACCTCCGCGAGACCCCAGCAGCTGTGCACACTGTGGGTGTGACGTGGAGTTTGACCAGGGCAGTCCAAAAGTCATAGGAAGGAAAGAAACCGACTTGCCGGAACCAGACTGTGGAGCACACAAACCTTACTGCGGTAAAAATCTTACCAACCCAACGGAGTTCCGCGGAGTCTGTGTGGCAGCTCCGTAGCTCTGTGGCTATCTGTCCTGACTGTGTCTGACCTGAACACTAACTGTTCTGGGTTGGCCTTTGTGATATTTTAAAGGTTCCCTAGATGATCCTAATCATGCAGGGGTGGGGAACCTGCAGCCTCGGGGACACATGTGGCCAATTGAATCCTTGAGTGTGGCCTTTTGACTGAATCCAAATTTTACAGAACAAATACCTTTATTAAAAGGGAAGTGAAGTTTGGATTTGGTTGAGGGGCCTCACTTGGGGATGTGGAGGGCCCCACGTGACTTTAAGGCTGCAGTTTCCCTAACCCAAAAGGGATGGAAGCCACTGCCACAGTTAAACGGTGTCAGTGTGTATTAACCACAATTCCCCGGACAATGTTGCAGGGCTGGAAGGGTTAACTCATATTAGGGATCACACTGAGATTTGTGGACCATCCCCCTCTGGAGCAGGTGTCGGAATTAGATAAAAAGGCACATTATTATCCCATGGAGCAGTAGTTCTCAAACTCGAGTGTGCATCAGAATCTCTTGAAGTTCCTGCTAAAACCCAGATTGCAGGCTGGGCCCCATCCTCAGAGTTTCTGATTCCTTAGGTCAGGGGTGGGACCCCAGCATGTCTAAGAAGTTCCAGGTGATGCTCATTCTGCTGGTCTGGGGACCCACTTTGGGAACCACTGTCATTGAGGACATGGGTCTTGGCTCTCAGAGGCATTGCTGGGGCAGTGGAAGGAGCGAGAGTCTGGGAGGTGGCAGGGCCCGGGGCTCCGGTCCCGGCTTTTCCATGGTTCGTGTGCGGGCAGTGCAGAGTGTAGAGCCACATGACCTCTCAATCCCAACATTCTCTTCTGTAATCTGGGGTAACATCAGTGGCTTTGCTTATCCCCAAGCACTGAGTGGAATAATCAGTAGTAACACTCTCACTGGATTCTTGTTATGTACTGAGCATTTTACATGCATTATTTCAATTAATCTTCTCTTCCTTTCTAGGAGGTAGGTTCTACTGTTCTTATTTTGCAGACTCAGAAACTGAAGTTTAGGAAGCTTCAGTTCGTGTCAAGAGCAGCCTTTGTATCAGAGGCAGTTCTGGCTGACCCCGGAGCCCAAGTTCTCAGTCACTGTGCCATCCCTGACTCTTGGTGGGAGCACCCTGTGAACACCCAGTCTTGCCAAACGAGCTTTAGCTGTGGTCTTTCTATGTGGCAGTCGGGACTTCATGTGAAGGATAACACCCGTGCAAGAGTGAGCAAACCCCAGTTAATTCAGGTCTGGGCAGATTGGAAGATGTCAAAAGAAAACACAACACAGCACTTCAATGACTCAGTTACCCTTAGAAGGGGCCGTTGTGATAAGATAGAGGCATTCATTAGGAGGAAAAAGTTGCAGAGCAAACAGCCAGCAGGAGACCAGAAGGCTCTTTAACAGCCTGACCTCAGCCCAGGAAAGCTGCTTCTCAGAAAACCTGATACCAGATCACAAACTCTGCAGCTGGTGTATTAATAAAGAAAGTGTCGCCATCTTGGGGAAAGGGCATCTTTGAAGAAAGGAAAAAAATGTTCCTGTGGGGGGACAAAGAGAAGCCACCAAGGAGGCAGATTGGACATCAAGAGCTCAAGAGCACTCAGAGTGAACAGACACACAGAGCCTGTAATCAAAGTTCTGCTCCTCAAGCCCGGAAGCCCCCGAGAGACATGTGTCTTTTGGTCCCTGTGAGCAAGATCCCATGGTCAGGGGTGGGTGGGACAGGTGATCATTTAAGTCCATTTCAGCTCTTAGTTCTAATCACTCTCTATGGGTGGGATTCGTGCTTCATGGGTCTACCAGATTGATTTCCTGGGGTCAGTAAACATTAGGATAGAAATACAGTGAATGGAAAAAAACTTAACTATCAGAAAGAAGTTGACAAAGTGTTATGCCAAAGTTCACTAGGAAAAAAAATGTTGTTGTGACTGTTATACATGAATAGGGATGTTATAAAACACATTATTAAAAATGGGGTTATTGTGAGGAGTCAGACAAGACAATGGATATCTGAAAAGTGCCTTGAAAACTGGAGTAGTTCTTAATTAGAACAAAGGTATACACAGCAGTTGGGATAATTTTCTGGATAAGATATGTGAAAGGTAATAATTGCAATAACTACTATATGAGAGTCTCATATGATAGAGAAGAAGGAATCCATGTACTTTCTAGGAGGTGAAATGCTCAGCTGACTGAGATGGTGGAAGGTCTTATGGGGCCACATGAATGGGCAGAAAACTAGAAGATGACTTTCAATGCTGACAAAGCCATTATGTGTTCAGGGAAAAGTAACCCGAAACAAGACATAAAGTGGTTGGCTCTGACTTAATGGGTGTAAACCAGAGAAGAATTTCAGTCTTTGCAGCCTGTTTCTCACCTGTGATGCTAGTTTGGTCAAGACAGCCAACAAAATATTTGAAATAACTCTAGATCCTTTGAACGAATGAGCCACAGAGAGCATGTCATCTATTGATCACTTTAATTTTATAACTGAGAAAACTGACAGCTAAGTGGCTGTCCAAGGTCCTATAATTACTTAGCCAATGGATTGTATGCAAGAGGGAAAACATTAGCCTACCTTTCTTTCGTGAAACTAAGGTGTCTGAGAAAGGCCACCTTCAAGAGTGTGGGGAATTTCCAGAACCTTTTTAGGTTGATGAGGTGGAAGGGTGCAGAATTTCTCATTGCGTTGCTGTAAAAGACACATCACTGAGATGGATAGATAGATGGCTCACAACTAGTAAGATTTTCCAAATAGTCTTATATAAATGATTCCTAATAAATTACACAGACAGGACTTGACAGTGAAATCACAAATGAGTTTAGTACAGCCATAATGATGACAGCCCAAACATCTGTTGGTTTTGGAAGTAAGTCTTCCTGTTTTAGAACTGGCATTGAATCATCAGGAGATGGGGCTTGATAAACTTCAGAGGATTTTCAGATCTCCAACAGAAGATCTAACTCCTCCGTCCTTGTGTTAATTAGAAATGACAGACACCGGGGCTGTGACTCCCTCCAGTTTTATGTGCACTGATTCCTAGTTTGACAACACACCGCAGAGAGCAGAGAAGACCGAGGACAGAGAGCTCTGGTGCTCTTAGTGGGTGATGGGTGAGGACTGCCCTCTCTGGCTGTCTTCCCAGTTCCTTGTCCCCAGGACTTGCCCGAGCCTTCCAAGCTGACTCCTAGGCCCGGGAAGGCCTGACCCAAGTGCTTTACCTGCTCCCTCCAACTTACTGCATCCACTTTGAACTCCATCCATTCTGGTTCCGATCCGTAATCCACACCCCACCTCTGCCCTGAGTTAGACATTTGGTCTTTGTCTTTTCTGTGTAGCCCAGTCCTGCATGTCAGTCATTTCCTACAACCTTTTTTTAATTGATCACTTTAATGCCCCGTTTAAAACCTTTTCCATGGTTCATGTGGAATCTCATGGAATTCTCTATAAATATGACTTTTAAAAATCTTCAATCTGCATCAGGACTATTTAAGGACACAGTCTGTGTCAGAAGCCAGGTATAAAAACTGTGGTTCATACGAGGTTCCCACTGTAAGTAAATACCCATCGATCTATAAACATACCCTGCTCCAAAGTGCAAAGAGCAGAGATGCGGGAAGCAGGTGAGTGGGGGAAATGACTGTTTTTGATTGCAAGATGGGGTGTGACACTGGCAAATTAGGGTACACGTGACGAGAATCTTCCTCTTCCTCTGGTCCCTGAGGTGATAAAACACAGAAACCCTTAATGCTAGGAGAGTGAGTGTGCTTTTTTCCTCCATTGCAAACCAGGCATAGTAATAGTCTTTTATTTGGACTTCAAAGGTAAAGTAGATGAAAAGCCCTATGTGTCTTGAGGCATGGTAGAGCCACTGAAAGTTCTAGAAGAACAAGAAGCCTGGGAAGGACCAATGCCAAGAAAGTTGGAGGTGCATTCTACCCAGGCTTGAGAGAACCCAAGGACTGTGATAAATAACAACTAAAGAACAGTGTGGTTCTGATGTTTAATGCTCAGGTGTCTTCAAATCTTGCTCTAAGTAAAATGCTTTATTTGTATTAGGTAAGTATTTATTATGATGTGTTGTTTTAATGAAAAGCTCTGTTGAGCTCTAGTTGTGCGCGAAAGCAAGCTGGTCTTTGGGTTAACCATGTGGATGGGGAGTTAGGCTCTTTGGAGCCTCCTTCAATCACTCAGGTGACACTGCCTACCCGCAGATGTCCATAGCACCTGCATTACTGTACTGCTCCTAGGAGGACACGCACACCAGGCTCTGGGAGCACCAGCCTAGGAGACTTGAGCTAATAAAGTCACAAAAACCCCACAGCACTTAAAGACAGAAAGGGACAAGTATATAAGGACATAGGAAGTTAGCAAGCGTGTGCTCCTTTCATCATGATTCTTTTTTAACACAGAACAGTGCTTTTGGCAATTTTTTCTTCAAAAAAAAAAAAAACCTGAAAGCTTTGGATTTTCAGATAGGGTTATTTGCCTTTCATCTGTGTTTTCTCTACTGTTCTATTTTCTGATCCATTGCTTTCATCTTTGAAACCTGTCATTGTGCCTCTTGTATCAATGTAACTATCACTTAAAAGGCTTTTTACTTTTTAGGTCAGAAATGTTTAATATCAGGCAATTTAAATGATTTTATTTGTATTGACCTCATACTTGAGAGTCAAGCAAGACGTACTGGAAAATCCAATATTTAAAGACGGGAGTACCTTCACTGGATTTTTTTCTTCTCCCCAGATGAGCAGAACAGTTGTGGGGTCCTGAGGGAGTGACGGAAAATTGCACAGGCTGGTCAGTGTCCTGGTCCCCGAGGGAGAGGGCAGGAGGGGTCAGGGAGTTGGGACAAGGAGGAGATGAACACGTGCTCAGTCTCAGGACAGACAGGAGGAGAATGATGGGTTCTTTTTTCTCTCTTTCCTGGTGAGAGGAGGGGCAGGGCTGACCCAGGTTGGTTCAGGGGCTCGGACAGGATAGAGGACTTGGGGACACGAGGGTGGGTGTGGTAGTTGAAGGGGAGCAGCGGGCAGGAAGTTGGAGTTCGCCTGTGCTGTCGAATTCCGGAGGCAGCACAGCAAGAGAGGATGGAGAACAGTGGGAGGGAGGGAAAGAGCAGAGCACGTTCCCAAAGCTTGGTTTGGTCTGGGACACAGACTCCTGCAGATGTTCAGAGAGGCCAAGCCCCATTCCTGAGGTCACACAGCTCATTGAACCCGGAACCCAGGCCATAGGCCCCGCCAGCATTCTTTGCTCTAAGCTAATGGCTGTCAGGACCCTGGAGTGAAAAACACACGATTTCCCCTCCCACTTCAGTAGTCTACAGAGGATAACAAAGCAGCCAGGCCCATGGGTACAGTCGCACCTTTCAGCGGGAGCTGGCCCTAGGCTGCCACCTTCTCTGACAGCCAGAGTGGGAGTCCCCACTGGGAGGGAAGAGATTGGAATTAACTTCCTGGCTTCTCCTATAAGACTTCAAAAGCAGGGATGAGTCTGCGGTGCTCTGGGGGCCACCTAGCAATAAAGGGATACACAGCTGCGAGAAGGCTAATGAGCACCAGGAATAGCTCTGCTGAACTATCTCTGCAGGCAGGGCCCAGCGGAGGACCTCGCTGGTCTTGGAAAGGGTCCTGTTCCCTCCACCCAGGCCTGCAGAGGCCAGAGCTCAGCCAAGGGGTTCCCTTAACAATTTCCAGGGAGGGGCAGAGAACATGGAGTGGCCTCTGAGCCAGGGCACTGCTAAGGTGCTGCCTTGGGTTCAGCTAGCCCATCCCCTGCCCAGCCAGCAGGCAGTCCTCTCGTGCTGAGAAGTAATTTGTCTAAGTGGGAACAGAGCAGGGAAGGGACATTTATTTCTTTGCCTTTTGTGCAGAGTCCAGTCAGAGAATTTTGTGTGTGTGTGTGTGTGTGTGTGTGTAAGGGTGAGTGTCTAAGCCAATGGGATGCGTTAAAGGCAAGGTAGAATGTGGACCAGTAAAACCAACTCTTCAAGAAAGCACGGAAAGCCTTTATGATAAACACTAAACAGGATTCTGTTTAGTGGGACAGGTTGGGTTTGGAGCCAAAAGGATCTCTCTCTTGGCCCCAGATGTTCATTCATTCAATCCAATCAATTAATCACAGTAATTCATTCATCATCCTTTCTCCAGTACACACTGTATGCCACACACTGTGTGCAGATTGGACTAAGGCTCAGCCTCTTTCTGCCTTCAAAGCGCTCCCAATCCCATAGGGAAGGTGGAAATAGGAACAAGCAGACAAAAAATACATAATACAGTGTGATGCATGCAAGCAGTAGGAAAAGAGATGATAGAAGCAAAGACAAAGGCGGGTCCAATGTGGAAACAGAGGGACCATGGGCAGGTTATTATACCCTGCCTCTTAGGTTTCCACTCTCTAATCTCTAAAGTGGGGGTGATGATGACAATTACTGCAGCAAGGACATTGGTTTTTAGCATTGCTGTCATCCCAGCCAGTCTCCAAATGCTGTTAGCGGTTCCTCTGGGGTGTCCTCATGTCTTGCCTTGACCTCTCCCTTGCAGCACTGACGACCTCAAGCTCTGCACCTGAGAATTTTCCTCTTCACTGACTTTGGGGCTCCTGCATGTCTGTGGACTGGCCTTCCTGCTTTCTTTCTTCCCCTGCAGTCAGCCTGTGGACCGACCCCGAGCACAGCCCCCTTAAGTCATGCTGTGGTCACTTCTTTGCTCAAAAGCTTTGGTGTGTCCTCTTTCAGAGAAGCGTCAGTCTGGCCCACTGTCCTCTTGCAGATGGGAAAACCAAGGGCCAAAGAAGCTTGGCCCTGAGCCTGGGCCTCCCATCCCGCCACTCTCACGCCTGCCTCTCCAAAGCTGCCCTTTTTCACCAGCTCCTGTCCTGTGCCCATCATTTCCAGCTCCAGAGCTTCTGACCCTCCCTGGGAGGCGCCATGGCAGGTAGGCAATGGACCGGCATGAGCTGCACAGTCAGCCACTCTGAGTTTGCGGCCGGCCTTGCCCCTTACTCTCGGAGTGACCTTGAGCGAGTGAAGCCCCTGGGCTTCCCGGTGCTTGAGAGGGGTGCTATGCTAACAGCTCCCTTGCAGGGCGGGGGCGAGGGTGGGAGATGAGATTGTACCCTAAGTGAAGGGCTTGGTAAAGCGTCTGGCCCATGGTACCGGGCTCTGAACTGTCAACCCCACCCCAAGGGGGCCATCCTCGGCCCAAGACCCCGCCATGACTGCTCTCCCCTGCTGCCTCCCACCCAGCCTCCTCTGTTCCTTTTTCCACACTCACATCCCGGGTCACCCTGAGCTCAGCCCTGGCCCCTCCTTTCCTGTGAGCCGTTGTCCACTTCCTGAGTTCCCCAGAGCTGCTACCTCACTGTTTCACAGACAGAGTTAGAACTCCAGGAAACAGCCAACACTTTATTTCAGAACTTTGTTTTAAACACCCTTAAAGACAGAGCTGGGTTGTTGGCAGGGTTTGGGGTACTCTGGAGTGGGTTCAGTGGTGCTCTTTAGGGGCTGGAAGGACTCCCAGAGGAGGGCCCTGCAGGGGGTGTGTAGACACCGGCCCCAGGGCTGGGGAGCAGGGCGGGGACCCACACAGCCTGGCCCCTGAGCCTCACCCAGGAGCCTTCAGGACGCGTTGTTTTCCCTTCTTAGGAAAAAGGGAGAGGCCGGTTCTTGTTAGGTGTGAGCCAGCCACACCTACCATCTGGCTGTCCCTCTGATATCAGAGGAGCCCAGCGGCCCTACCCAGGGCCTCCCAGGGCCGCGTGCCAAGGAGGAAGCTGTGCTGCTTGCATGGGGGCTGCGAAACCGTAAGAGCCTCCATCCGTCCCCCAGGGTGAGTGCAGCTGGCATCTGTTCTAGTTTAGGCGTCCTTGGGGACGGGCGTGGATTCCTTCCTGCGACAGCTGCGGAAGAGACCAGAACACAGTGCAGACAGCACAAGGCTGGTTTCTACCTCTGTGTGAGCCAACCCCAATTGGGGGGAGTGTTTGCTTCCTCGTGATTGTAAAAAGCTACTTAATGTGACTCGAAAGAGCACGGAGCACCTGTTTGCTGGTGGACTCTCATCTTGTTTATTTTTTCTGTTTTCAGAAGTGGGTGCGACTTCCTCCAGAAACTGCTGCTTTCCTGAAAACATGGACTAGGCCTGGTCATGTACTTTTGGCTTTGATTTGATGGAGGTATTTGTTGTGAATTCTTTAACAGGGAACTCAAAAAAAAAAAAAAAAAAGAAAAATGATGCCAGTTCTCCAAAATATTGTTTCACTCAAGCTTAGCAAAGGACTAACATACAACCTCATTGGTGAATATTTGCTCCCTTAATGAGAACACTCCACAGTAACCCCTCTCAGAAGACACTTTCTGTGTCACTTCCTGCTAGCTGGGAGAAGTCGGAGGTTTGTCACTAGGCTTTGACTAGACTTCCCAGCGGTCTTCCTTTGCTGAGAGCAGCCAGCACCACCGAATGTCCACTGAGCCGTTGGCTTTCAATGATTGAAAGCTGTTTGTGTCTCAGCAGAGCTAGAACGTACAAACCTCACCTAAAAATATGAAGCGTGGCCACCGTCTCTCCCCATGTCAGTATTGTACCCATAGTCCAGCAGAGAGTTATAGCCTTCTCAGCATCCTATGACCTATTACTTTTCCTCTTAAATATTCATGAGAAAAATAATAAAGCCGTGGACATAAGGACCTCCGTGGTGTAATTGATGGCAGGTTTTGGAGTTGACCTAATGCACAATTTAATCAACTCCTGAAGACCAGAGAGACAGTGGCAAGGGGCCCTTTGCAGGAGGCACTGTAACCTCCTTTTTCCTTCTCCACTGGGAAACTGGGATCCAGGACAAGGGGCAGGAGTGGTACACGGACAGGCACTGCTACATGATATGTTATTTTGGGGGCAGAAGGGTGACCAGATTCTGCTGGAAAGAGCTGGAAAACAGGGAGTTCTTTGATCTCTGAGTCTTTTTACGGGGAAAGGAAACACAGACTGTGATTCAGCTCTTGTGACAAGCTGGTCTCAAAGCTGAAAGCACCCAAGACAGCAAGCAGAGAGCCAGAGAAGGCTCAGATGAGGCTTATTCCTTGGATGATGTTGTCCCAGATTTTTTTTTCTTGTTTGTTTGTTTGTTTTTGAGACAGGGTCTCACTCTGTCACCCAGGCTGGAGTGCAGAGGCATCATCATAGCTCACTGCAACCTCCAACTCCTGGGCTCAAGCAATCTTCCTGTCTCAGCCTCCCGAGTAGCTGGGACTACAGGTGCGCACCACCAAGCCCAAATAGTTTTTTACTTTTTGTAGAGATGAGATCTCACTGTGTGTCTCAGGCTGGTCTTGAACTCCTGGCCTCAAGTGATCTTCCTGCTTCAGACTCTCAAAATGCTAGGATTACAGGCATGAGCCACCATGCCAGGCTCTAGACGTTTTGACTTGGAGGAAAAGGCCAGGGATGAGGACAATGTCTTTGCTGTTAATTATAACAACAACATATCCACCAATATAAAGAACAACCCCATTAAAAAAATCTGCCTGGGCTTTGCTTTAATTGCACGAGGTGGAGGGGAAGTGGAGGGACATGGTGGGGAGGCTCAGCTGTCGGTCTAACAATAGCACACGCCACCGACCTTGCTCAGAGGGAAGTCCAATTCCAAACTTCAAAGGTCAGTTTGTGAACTTCACATTTAGTAAGCACTTCCTGGTGACCCCATTTAGAATTTTATTCTTCTTCCAAGAGGCACAGCATAGACTATATGGGCACAAATTTTTTCTCCAGCAATTTCCCTGCCTCTGCAGGAGTAAAAAAATGGAAACAGGTGCTTATGTATTTATTTCTAAAACTCTCCAGCTACTGGGGACAGCAAGGACGTTTGCCATTTAATTTTTACTACCTAGCTCGTGAAAATGTATTTCTTAATCCTCTAGCTGCATATACTCCTGACCAGGAAAAGCATAAACCAGAATGTCTCCATGCACTCTAGGAGCATATAATTTAAAATTAACCACATGGCCTACACCAGAAAGCCATTCAGAAAATGTCTGAAGAGCCAGCATGAGTGGCAGGCTGGAGACACGGACCCAGGATGGAGAGGAAGAGGAATTGTGTGAATCACAGAGGCGAACAGGTGTCTACGTGCGAGATGGAAACCCAGTTTGGCCAAGTTTATTTGGAGGAAATAACCAAGCCATTGTTACTAGCCCTTTGATCACCAAATGGGATTACCTGGCTGATTTGGGGAGCGTAAAGATAATAACAACGAAGGTGACCATCACAGCTTTTTAGCCCTAAAAAGCCCTAAAAGGACCTCTTTGTTTTTCCCAATTTGTTTTGCCTTTGTGAATGTGGAGGGGGAAAACTTTGCAAACTAGTCTCAAGGGAGAAAAGGGAGAGCAGACATCTACCTGAGCCTGTGGGGCAGGGGACAGATCTCCTGCGTGGACACAGCTGCTTCAGGCCCACGGGAGGAGGGGTCCTCTGCATGGTCACCATGCGCTCCTGCAATCCTCCCAGAAGTGGGGGTCACCCCTCATCTCTACCCCACCCCTCTTCGGCTCCTCCCTCCAGGGGCCTTGGGACTGTGTCAGGCTAGACGTGCTCTGCCCTGGGCTGTGGCTTCAGCTTTGGCTCAGTGGTTTTCGCCCTGCATACTGGAAAAGCTTATTTTCCCCCCATGATTATCAAAGCAACACACACTCCTTCAGAACAGTAGGAAGGTACAGAAAGCTGTCAAGAAGGCTGAAAACAAAATCAGCTATAATCCTATCACCCAGAGCTATTTACACGGAAGTGTATTTTCTTCCAATATAGTTTTTTCCTTAACACAAATGCACAAATTTTGTAACCTGCTTATTTTGCGGGGCTCAACCTCATAGCATGTTTCCATGCCATTAACTATATTTGGCCCCAGTTCCCCTCCCTCTGCTTCTCCTCTTGTCTTGGTATCTCTGACCAAGCCAGGGAGCTCCATCCTCTGTGCTGGTGCTGGGTACCCGCCTGAACGACAGCCGCTCTCCAGCCACTATTTACCCCTCTATTCTTTAAGAGCCTGTGTTCTCCATGGTGCCTTCCAAGGCCACCGGGAGGGGTTTTCTGATTGCCCATCCACCTCTACCCCCTTCCCTTCCCTGAGCTCTGGTCCTTAACGTGTGCTGCTCTGGGCTGTTAGGGCACTTTTGATATAATTGCCTCTCAGGCAGTGGTGTGATGGTAGATATTTAACAAATGGCTCTCTGGGAAAAAAATATATGCATATATACACATATATACATACATATATTTATTACGCATTTTATTGCTATCAAGGATGAGTATTACATAATTTATAAATCATAGTAAAATATACATTGTTCCTTATTGTAAACTCCGAATAGCCAATTTATTTTCACAGAAGCTTTTGTTGATTTTTGCTGAACTCTTGTCTCACTGTGGTGGCAAATGACAAACAAGTGTAGTTCTGATAGGGATGCTGGTTGATATGTTTATGTACGTTGAGTAAGACAAAAAGTGGCACAACAAATACGTATATAGGAACTTGAATCATTCAACAATGACATGAGGACAGGTGTGCTGGCTCATGCTTGTAATCCCAGCACTTTGGGAGGCTGAGGTGAGAGAATTAATTGCTTGAGCCCAAGAGTTCAAGGTTGCAGTGAGTTCCGATCACACCACCTGCACTCCAGCCTGGGTTTCAGGGTGAGACCTCACCTCAAAAAAAAAAGGAAAAGAAAAAGAAAAAGAAAACAATGACATGAGCTACTTTTTTGCTGAATCTGATCACTGTTTTTGAATGTTGGGAGAATATTTTCTCAATATTATTTTGTGCTATTTACGATAGGAGCAAATACAGACACAACACAGTTTAATCTTCATTAGTAACATTGTTTTTTTCTATGACTTTCTCAAATCTAGACTGGGGCCAGCAATTTTCCTGACAAATCCTGCCCACCACCTGTTTTTGTCAACAAAGTCCATTTGTCTGTCTATTGTCTGTGGCTGCTTTTGTAGAGTCGAGTAGTTTCCACAGAGACCTTACGGCCTACAAAGGGAAAAATATTCACGCCTGGCCCATTTTAGAAAAAGTTTGCTGACCCTTGCTTTACACAGTCAACAGAACAGTAAATCAAACCCTGATTTGTAGTGTTTGCCAATTTCCATGTGTAAACACAACCGTCACCGCTGCTATTAAGCTCCCAGTGTGATGTTACTGAACACAGAGTTGAGAAGAGGTTCACTTTGGCACATCATTATGTAGCAGACAGTGGAGCAAATGTAAACAACCTTAGGGACAGCGATAGTAGTAAAATGTAGTAAAATAATTAGGAACCAAGGAATTTTGAGTATTTATTACCGTCATTTTTAACATAATTGGTTGCATTATGAGTTTTATAATTTATTCTATTTTTAAAAATTTATTTAATTATTTTTTTTTGAGAAGTGTCTTGCTCTATTGCCCAGGCTGGAGTGCAGTGGCATGATCATTTCTCAATGTAATCTCGAACTCTTGGGCTCAAGGGATCCTCCTGCCTCAGCCTCCCAAGTAGCTGGGACTACAGGTGCATGCTACCATGCCCAGCTAATTCAAAAGATTTTTTTTGTAGAGATGGGGTCTCCTATGTTTCCCAGGCTGGTCTCAAACTCCTAGTCTCAAGCAATCCTTCCAGCTCAGCCTCCTAAAGTGCTGGGATTACAGATGTGAGCCACCATGCCTGGCCAGTTTTATAATTTAATTTAAAGAATAATGGCCTTGTTCGAAAATCAGCTAGTGAAATTCTTGAAAATTTAACTATTGGCTTTGTGAAGGGTGAAGGCTTTGATCTTCAGCAGCGGAAAATATGATCCCAGCCCACGTGGGTGACACATCTCACTGAGCCCCAGCCCTGGGGAGAAGTTTTGCGCAGGATGAGGGCATGGGAAGTTCTCGTGCTCATCAGAAGTCTTAAACCTGAAGAAAGAAGCCTCTTGTGAGTGGCAGGGGCTCCAGCCCCATCTGTTGACTAGAAAATTGCCATGCGCCCCGGCCACTATGCGGGAATATAAGCATGACCCTCCACCCACCACGTGCAGAACTGAGTCATTCAGACAGAGCCATCTAGGAGGCACAGATGGTGTCTTGACCCCATGTGACCTGGGCTGGGTGCTCCATGGAGTTTGAGCACAACGTCAGGTCAGCCCTGGCAGCCCCAAACCGCAGCTTTCTGTTTGGGAAGTACCAACTTATATCCTTACCCCTTTTCCCACTTCAGGAAGGGACTGGCCCGCTAAAGCAAACTCGGGGTTCCCTGGGAGCGTGTGCCTTTCACCTGGGGAAACAAGGGTCTTCCCATGTGGTGTCCTCTAGGTGTGACTGATCTGAACCATGTGGTGTATCCTCTACTGAAATCCCATGCCCTGAACCCTCCCCAGTCAGCTGGTTGGTGGCCCTGGACACAAGCTATTTCTCTGGCTGCTTTCTTCAAGTTCACTTAGCTGAGCTGCACGACAAGAGTGGCGAAGGCATCTGCATCAAAACAGCAGGGAGAGGACAGGTGCTCAGGGGTCACTGGGCTGGGCTCCCATTCCACTATTACCACCAGGCCATGTGACCTTGAGCTTGTCACTTAATCTCTCTGAGCCTATCTATTTCCTTGTGGGTTAAATGCCTCACAGGATCACTGTGGGGTCAACTGAGTAACGTATGTGAAACGTGTTGCAAACAGCAAGTGTGAGAGGGCAGTGAACAGGACTCACTGGTTCCAGAAACTCTGCTGAAAACACCGGGTGCTAAGGAGCCCACGTTCTCTAATAAGAGTGGCCAGCCATTAGGGCCAGGTTGCCCCAGCTCCAGGGCTCCCACGGAAGCAGGCCCTATTGCCAGCACCACACTGCCCTGCCCTTGTACATAGACAGGTGGGAGAAGGGAGAGTAGGAATTACTGGGAGAATCATTCAGTTCTTTCCTTCCCATTGCTGTCTCCTTTTGAGGTCAAGTTCGGGGAATCTATCAGAATCACTTATCAAGAATGCAGGGGGAGGGACCTACAGGAGGCAGAGATGGTCATACAGCTCCAGGCTGGATGCTTGCTGAGATGTCGCAACTCTTGTTCCCACCTGGTGCTGGGGATATGGTGGCGGAGTTTTGGGGAAAGTTTGATCCATATCCATAGGAGCTCGGGGCTCTGTGTGAATATAGGGGCTGTGCCTGCCTCAGGCATGGGGAGGCAGGAGGCTCAGTTGAGGGGGGAGAAGGTACTGTGGGGTGTGTGCCTGAGGGGGTGGGATCTCCCACCACAGTTAGGCCCTCAGAGGGGGAAGAAGATCCTCCAACTAGCTTCTGAGGCTCTGTAAGAGAGGGCAGAGTGGGAGGGGCACAGATCTCTGGAGATGCCCCAGCTGTCCTTCTCAGTGACAGATGGGCTGGGGTCACATGGACAGAGTCCTCAGAAAAGCACTACACCATCTTCACAGGCCAAAGCCTGTGGGTGGGACCAGAGTAGACCAGAGTGAGACCAGACAATCCAAAAGGGGTGAGGAGCTCTGTGACCCCCACCTGCACCCTCATGACCAGCTTCCAACTTGAGAGGTTAGGCCCTAAAAAGGAGGAGTGGCAATCCCAGAAGCAGGCAGGCCTCACCTTGCTCTGCCACCTCACCCACCCTGCAGTGCCCAAGTGGGAAGAGGAGTGACGGAGTACAGCTATCCTGTCCCTCCGCCCTCCAAATCCCACCCCTCCCTGAACCTCGCTCGTGAACTAGAAGGCAAAATGCCAGATCCGACGTGAGACTCAGGCTCTAGGACAAAATAAAATAGAAAGACTTTTAATAATGGAACTGATCAAAAGTTAAAGAAACCTGCCCAGGATGCTAATAAGGGATGGAAACATAGGACTGGGCAGTACACGGCTGAAGGCAGGGATGGGGGAAATCTAAAACTGTTTCCCGCTTATACCTCTCTAAATTCAGATCGCTCAATAAACCCGGAACATAAGCCTTAAGTTTTTGTAGTAGCCGGTCCCTTTGAACTTGGTGAATTAGATCAGCAGTTCTCAAACTTTGGTGCATGCATCAGAATTACCCTGAGGGCTTGTTAAAACGCAGACTGCTGGGAGTTTTAACCCAGGGACCCAGAGTTTCTGATTCAGCAGGTCTGGGGTAGGATGGAGAATCTACATTTCAAACAAGTTCCCAGGTGATGGTGACGTGGCTGGTCTGGGGACCACAATTTGAGAATCCCTGTGGAATAGACCAAAGCATTGCTGGAATATGTATTTAACACACACAGCTTTGAAAATAGGCCTGTAAACATCCTAGGAAGCCAATAAAAATGCTGATTTGATTTATTTCACCCTTTGTGAATGTGGAGGAGGAAAGCTTTGCGAACTAGTCTCAAGGGAGAAAAGGGAGAGCAGACATCTATCTGAGGCTGTGGGGCAGGGGACAGATCTCCTGCGTGGACACAGCTGCTTCAGGCCCACAGGAGGAGGGGTCCTCTGCATGGTCACCATGCGCTCCTGCAATCCTCCCAGAAGTGGGGGTCACCCCTCATCTCTACCCCACCACCCCTCTTCGGCTCCTCCCTCCAGGGGCCTTGGGACTGTGCCAGGCTAGATGTGCTCTGCCCTGGGCTGTGGCTTCAGCTTTGGCTCAGTGGTTTTCGCCCTGCATACTGGAAAAGCTTATTTTCCCCCCATGATTATCAAAGCAACACACACTCCTTTGGAACAGTAGGAAGGTACAGAAAGCTGTCAAGAAGGCTGAAAACAAAATCAGCTATAATCCTATCACCCAGAGCTATTTACACGGAAGTGTATTTTCTTCCAATGTAGTTTTTTCCTTAACACAAACGCACAAATTTTGTAACCTGCTTTTTTGCGGGGCTCAACTTCATAGCATGTTTCCATGCCATTAACTGTATCTGGCCCCAGTTCACCTCCCTTCGCTTCCCCTGTTGTCTTGGTATCTCTGACCAAGCCAGGGAGCTCCAGCTTCCACTCCTGTGCTGGTGCTGGGTACCTGCCTGAACAGCAGCTGCTCTCCACCCACTATTTACCCCTCTATTCTTTAAGGGCCTGTGTCCTCCATGGTGCCTTCCAAGGCCACCTGCTTCTGCTTCCTCTGGGAAGAACACCATTTGCTAGTTGCGCTGGGCCTCCTGTGTTACAGAAGTAGTTGAAACTCCCTTTGCCCTACACATGGCAGAGTCTGTGACACCATCCAGGATGTCCCCTGTTCTCACAAGGCCAGCTCCGCCCAGGTGGATGACCCACAACAGCACATCTTTGAGCAGGAGCCCTCATGCAGAGCTAGGGCTGTGTGCACAGGGCCAGGGAAGTCACCCCGCTTGGGCTCTCATCTTCATGCCTCACGCAGCCCTCCACGGCCTCACTGGCACCCGTTCCTCCGAGGGAGCACCCCTCCCACAGGGGTCCTGCTCAGCCTGGTTGGGGTAAAGCTGATCCTGTGCAAGGGGTGGGTGTGGTTCCCAAGCCAGGCCAATCAGAGGCCCATCCTCCTGCTGCAGCCATCTCTTCAGAGCTGGGCACCTGGCCAGAGTCTTTTCTGGAACATTTGCTAGAGGTATGTGGTAAGGTATAGCCTCTCTGGAGTTTTGAGTTCTAAGGACCAAGGAAGGCTGGGACTCTCAAGTGCCATCATGGAGGGAGGGAGAGGGAAGACAGAGTGAAGAGACACGGTGACTTTCTTAGCATCATAGATTCAGCTGTCCCTGAAGCTTATATTTTGGATACCCCTGTTACGTGAGTAGACACATTCCCCTTAAGTTAATTTGAGTTGGATTTCTGTCCTTGTGACCCAAAGTCCCAACTAACACAGTCATTGAGTATTTTTACCTACCTTTTTCATATCTCCAAATATGTTGACTTTCCTCTGTCCTCACAGCACTGCCTGTCACTCCGGGCCTGGGTCTCAGTAACAGCCGCCCAATCCTGTGAGAGTCAAGGCCTCTGATTGCTCTGGGGACACCTGCCTCCAAGTAATGAATCCCAGGTGACAGTTTGCCCCATCCACTGGACTCTGATGGGGAAGCTTTGGGGCAGCCTGGCTTCCATGCACAACCGTTGTCTCCAGCACATTTCCTGGGGGAAATGCAGCCTCATCATGGCTTACAATGTGAGGCCACTAGTGCAAAAAAAAGTTGTCATCTGCCTCCAAAGACCTTCCAGTCATGGAAGCTCCAGAGTCTTTACACTGTGCCCCGTTATTGCCCTGGGCCCAGTGTCACCTACAAACCATGACTGCTGCAGGGAAAAGTCACTTAGGGACCATTGGTGTGAACTAGCACGGTGGATTCCATTATCAACACTGGGAATCTTCTTACAACTTCAACTCCTTGAAGTTATCAGAGCATCCCAGTGGCAGAACCATGACCTATTTAGTACCTTGAGCTTGCTAGTAACCTAAGTATAGCAGACCACCATTGAGTAGCTTGGGTGGTCCCAGACCCACTTAGAACTTCAATGCAGCTCCAAAATACATAGATTCAAATTAATAGTTTATGGATGGAAATTAACCTTTAACTGAAGATTTCATAAAAAAGGATTTAAGTTCTATTGTCCAGTGAAACTTAGTAAAATTCCCTTTTAGGCAGTGCTATTCTTTTCCCAGAGTGCCAAACACTGCCAGCCACCTCGTCTCTCCTACGACTAACCTCTAATACTTCTCACTCTTGATCTGAGGCTGTTCTTCAGGTGGGACCTGGGCCCAGAATCAGAATTAGCATCACCTGGGCCCTCCCTAGAGCTGAGAATCCCTGGGCCCTAGCCTAGGCCTACTGGGTCAAGAACTCTGGAGTGGGGCCGGCAATCTGTGCTCCGAAAAGCTCTTCAGAGGATTCTGACGCACGTTCAAATTTGAGAACCAGTGACCCAAGCGATTTAGCTCCTGCCTCGGTTTCCACACCTCATCCAGCAACACAAAAGACTGGAAGTGTTCAAGAGGGGACCACCGGTTGCTCCTCAAGCAAGCTCCTCAGGAGTCTCAGCTCTGGCTCAGATCATATAGTAGTGGTGTCAGCCCAAAAGACAGGGGCAATTTTTTTGGCTAAGGTCTAAGGGTCTCTCCATATTGTCACCCTGGTGACCCTGGACTGAGGACAGGCTGGCTCCCCTGGTCTTTGTTCAGGAGCCTCTGAGGACATTGGAATATCTGATGGGTGGGGGCAGGGTGGGGCTTACACCGCCAGACAAGACAGAATGAAGAGAAATAAAAAAGTTTCCAAGGGAAGAAACAAAACACATTTAAAAAAACCCATTCCTCCCAGCAATCCGCATGGACGATAAAGCCACATTTATCTTTCAAAGTAAACAGCAATCAGTCCCAAGGAGTAAGAAGACCTTCAAATAATGGCCAACATGTGTTGCTACTGACACTGACCCATAAATCTCTATTTCTTTGGGAGGGAATGTTGGGTGGCATTTTAATTCCAAGCCATCGAATGAGAAGGCAGAGAGATTTACCTCTGCTGTGGATCTCAGAGGAGCATCCTTGGAAGTACAACTCAAGGAACATGAGTTAAGCGCTAATTCATGGCCTCCAACATGCTTCATAGCATTCCATTACCCAGATGAGGCGTGTGACGGCTGAAGCATGGGGCAGCTGAGCCCGGGGTGCATGTGGACCGGCTATGAGCAGCCATCTAGGGAGGACAAAGGGCCTGGCTGACTCCCCAGAGTGACCGATCGCTGCCCTCCCCGGGGCTCCTGCTCTGCCAGCACAAGACCCCTCCGCCCAGGTCCCTTTTGCTTCTATTCTAGAAGGTTTTCTCACCACGTGTGTGGCCGGTTCAAAGCCTGGTCTTTGTCCTCAGCAGGGACAAGGGGCCTTTCTCCCACCGGTCAGTTTGTGGAGTCTGAGAGCTCAGATCGCTGGCTCCACTCCCTCTTTTGCCACTTGGAAAAGGCACTTTAGGTACCACTTAGTTACTACTTGCCCGGCACTCTGCCAGGTGTTTTTGTATACACTATCTCATTTAATCCTGTGTGACACTGGGCATGCTGTCTGACCTCTTTAAACCTGTTTCCTCATTTTTATTTTTATTTATTTTTTATTTTAATTTTCTTTCCCATTGATTAGCAGCACCGTTTTCTCATTTTTAAAATGGGGACCACACTAGCGATCTCCTCAGAGGGTCACTGGGGGATTAAGCTGCGTATTCCAGGGAAAGCTCTGGGCCAGGCCAGGCAGGCGAAGCGACCCCCTAGGCCAGCCGGCTGCGCCAGTTCTGAGGAAGGTGCCGCAGGACACCTATGTCTCTCTCGGGGTTCCTCCCAGGGAGGGAATGCGTCTTACTTGCCTTCCCAGCCCCAGCACAGGTCTGCTGCGGAGTTTGTCTCGGGAGATGTATGTGAGGTCAGGAAGGAGAGGGGGAAAGCTGCAGAGTGAGCCCCAGAAACCCCTGGTCCTGAGCTAAGGAGAGGGACTGGGACCCCTGAGTGAGGACACGATGCAATCTCTCCCCACCTACACAGGAAAACTGGACCAGAGCTTAGCAATCCTTTATAAGAGACAAAGGAACTTGAAGAGCTCTCAATCCTGAGTCCAGGTGGAGGGAGTGATTTATCCAAAGTCACATAGCCATTTGGTGACATGGAGTTTGCTAATGTTGGGGACTTGTTGCAAAGGGCTTGAGCCTTGTCAGGAAGATATATTAGGGGCACAGCCAGAAGACCCTGGGAAGGCAGCTTCTAGGTTGTGCTTCCCCTTTCTCCTGGTTACCTGGAGCCTCCTGCCTGCTGCCAGCCCCACCCTTCCCCAGGGCTGCCTCCTGCCAGAGGATGTGGGAGGATGTGACGAGCAGTGGGTCAAGCTCGAGTGTGAGACACGGACGCGCCTGCAGACAACACAGACCTCAATCCAGACCTCGTTGCATCCTTTTACTAGTCGGGACATGACAATGAGGCTGCGTCAGCCCTAATTTCCTCACCTGCAAAATGAGAATAACAATATACACTTTACAGATTATAGGTTGTTGTAAGAATTAAGCCAATTTAAGCAAAATGCTAGACATAGTGATAAAGGCATACCCAGCTGGAGTTGAGTCAAAGGACTGTGTCTTATCCTTTGGTTTCTTCCTGTTTCCTTGTTCCTCGGTGCTGGAACACTGCCTTATGTCTAGCAGTAGGTGCTAATTACTAATTCACTGGATAAATGAGGAGCTATTTTGCGTCTTGCCTTTAGAACTGTGCCTCTCAAAGTGTAGTTCAGGACCAGTGGCATTAGTGTCACCCGGACACTTGTTAGAAATGCAGGATCTTGGACTCCATCCCCAATCTGCCTGAAAAGACTACATTCACTTTACCCAGCTCTGCAGCTGATTCACATGCACGTTGGGGTTAGAAGGTCTGCGTTGGAAAGCATCATCTCGGCTGGGAGAAGCTTAAAGCTTCCATTAAGGCCATGAGCATTGTGGTGAATTTAAACACAAGAAAACAACGCAAACATGGTATGCACCCCCTCTTCCCACTCTCGCTGGTCTGGAAGTGGTTTCCCAGTTCTTTGGAGACCCTAAGGACTTAGAATCACTTCTGTGAGATTCATAGTGGGAACAGAGCCAACTCTTTGTGTGCCACTGCGTGTGTTTTCCAGGGGAGACTGAGATTGGAGAGCCTCTGTCCCTGTCACTCAACAGCTCTAGCAAAGGTGCAGAGCACAGACTCTAACCAGGAGCCAAGTGACTTCCTTCAGTGTCCCCATGTTCCTAGATGGGGAGATGGGGGAGTCCTGAGTTGGGTCTCCTGTGCTTCTAGGATGTTTTCCAAATTTTCTTTCAGGAATGTGGAATTTGCTAGATGAAATCACTTACTTTTAAAAAGTATATGTTGCTTAGCTCTTTGATGAGGATTCAAACACTTGAAAGTCACTTGCTAAGTGCCTCCTCCATGCCAGGCTGATGTGGGTCCTGGGGATAGGACAGTGACCAAGACTCTGCCCCTGAGGTGCTCACGGTCTAGTGGGAGAGACGTGTGCAGGCAGATAACCAGGGGGCAAGGAGCCAAGTGCCACAGGAGACAAGTACACAGCGGCCACGGGACAGTGGGCAGCACGGGTGAGTATGAGCGTTGGCACCAAATGACCGAGACTGCTGTAGCCTCAGAGACATGGGGGAGCCACCAGGGGCTCAACAAGCAGTGGTGAAGGGAGGATCTTGACTGGGTCCCGGTCTAGAAACAACATAGACAAGATTCTCGGGACAGCTGGGGAAATTTGAGTAAGGGCTGGATATTGGATGATAAAAAATTATTTTTAATTTACTTAGGGGCGGCAATGGTCCTGAGGCTATGCAGGAGAATGTCCTCATTGAGAGATGAATGCTGGGGTGTTCATGCTTAGAGCACAAGTGCCATGATGTCCACAACTTTCACAGGAGACACGTGTGTGTGTGTCGCTCTCCCAGCCCCTCTCCTCTCTGACGTTCTACAAGTCTCACACACAGGTAAATAAATATGCACTTATATATAGAGAGATACACGTTGAATCTATCTGGAGGAAATACGGAGATTCATTGTGTCATCCTTTAAACTTCTTTCTACATTTGAACACTTTGTAATAGAAAGCAGGGGGAAACATTGGGAGTAGTACAGGAATCAAGTGAGTATTTCAGGACTATTTACTAAGTAGATGCTTGCAAATGTTTGTTTTATGACCATCAATGACCGCTTGCAAAGTGCTTCCACTTACATGATCTCATGTCATCCGCAGAACAGCCCGGTGGGGTCTCTCGTAATCGCCTCATTATTAAAGATTGACTGAGGTCTGGAGACCTTGAGTGATCTGCCCAAGGCCATCTGCTGGTGAGTGACGTAGCTGGGACTGACGCCCAGGTCTTTAGACTCCAAACCCTATTTTCTTTTCTCACCCAGCATTTCCCTTGGGAGCCCATGGTTTATTTCCGATGAGCTGGGAGCCCCTGCCCATGCCAGGAGCCCACAGCCCAGGAGCTTGTCTTTCCAGTCCCTGCTATGTCCTTGGGCACAGGCCGTCATCCCACCCTTCCTTCTGGGCCTGGCGGGGGGCCAAGGGAGGGAGGCAGGCACCCCTCGAGAAGGTGGCAGCTGGCCTTGGCCATTTCTCCTTGGCCGAGGCCTGGCTGAAGTCAGCCTGTGTGCAGAAAACCCCTCTCAAAGCCGAGGGAACAGGTTTGGGGCTCACGCAGAGCATGGCCACGCAGAGATGACCGTTCCTTAAGGCACCTGCCAGAGGGGGAGTTTTATTGCTCACTCACACATGAGCCAGATAAATGGCTCCTTCTGGGTCTCCTGCCAGTTGTTGCTCCCGCTGCCAGAAAATCTTAATCACTCTGTTGAAAGGGCAGGTGCCCCTCTCCCACCCTCTCCCCGCCCTTTTCCGCCCCCGTAGCTCGCTGTCAGCCAGCTCCTGTGTGCCAAGGCCCCCGCTTGGGCTGGTGGGGACCTACCGCTCACTTTCCAATCTCATGTGTCCTTATAAGCATCCTTTCTAACTCTGAAGCCCTCCAGGGAGCTGCTGAAGCTTGATTAGAACAAAGATAGGTTTGCAATGTCCACGGTATCCCCCATGCCCGGCCCAGGACCTAAGTCAGAGCAGGGCCTTGAAAAGTGTTTGCTGGGTGTCATGAGCTGAATTGTGTTCCCCTCAAATTCACATGTTGAAGTTCCCATCCTCAGTACCCCAGAATGTGACTGTTTTGGAGACAGTGTCTTTAAAGAGGTGCTCCAGGTCACATGCGGTCACTGGGATGGGCCCTAATCCAATCTGATCAGCGTCCTCATAAGAAGAGGCACAGGCAATGGGACCTGGACACACACAGAGGGAAGAGCACGTGAAGACTGAGGAGAGAAGGCAGCCATCCAAAAGCCAAGGACAGAGGCTGCAGAAGGAACTAATCCTGCTGGCACCTGGACCTCAGACTTCTAGCTTCCAGACTATGAGGAAATAAATTTCTGTTGTTTAAACCACCCGGCCTGAGGTCCTTTGTCACGGCAGCCCTGGCAGCTGACACAGTGAGCAAATACTGAACGAACACGTTGGAGTCCCAGCATGAGGCCTGGCGCAGAGCTGCTGCGTGGCTCATCTTGGAGTAAATCGACACCGAGACACCGTCCTCTGAGTGTGGACTTCGCGACGTACATCGGTCACCTGGTTACCTCCCAGGTACGAGTGGATGGGTGGGTCCCCACCTTCCCGTCGTGAGCCCCTCCTTGCAGTCCTTCCTGCTTTGACACCACCCTTCCTGGACATTTAGCTCAGAAAGAGGAGCCCCTCTGTGGGCCATGAAGGCGGTGGCCAGGGCATGAATGGTAACACCGTGGAATGATTCTGAGACTTGTGTCACAGGCAGGAAGGAGATTTCTCAGGTATTGTCCTGATGCTACCAAGCCTCAGAGAAGCTGTGGAGGGCCCAGCTTGGTTTGTAAAAACAACCCTAAACCTAGAGGATTTTTGGGTGAACAAAAAAGCTTTTTAGCCCCTTTGAAATGTCCTTGGGTACCCTAAACTTGGCCCAGAATTTTCAGACGTCATCATAGGGCCGCTCCTGTCTTTGGGCTGCCTGGGTTTGTGCTCACACCTGTGTTTCTGAGCTTGACTTTGGGTAACTAGGGGCTGCGAAGGAGGCTGAGATGTTCAGGGACCAGGACTTCGCCCAGGGGTGGCTTTCCTCTTGGGCCACTGAGGCTGCTCCTGCCTGTCACTTATAGTTGTATAAAGTGAGCATATGCTTCTAGTTAGAAGTGGCCAGGCCCAGTGAGGCTCTGAATATGTGCCTTGCTCCCCTGGCACTGCCACCTAAAAGGGGATATCTCTGAAGGCTAAGGTACCCATGTGGGCTCTGAGGGGGGTCCCCCCATCAATAGCAATATGCATCAGTGAAAATCAGGGGAACCTTGGTGGGGGTTCTCCTATCCTTTTGCCCTTCAGACAAGTCCACATTGAAGCTGACCAGAGAGGGGATTTCTCTGACTTGCTAGAGAGGTCAAAGGCAAGTTACTTTATCACTCTGAGCCATAGTTTTACCATCTGTAAAATGGGGATAATATCTCTCTCACAGGGCGGTTGCATGGATTAAGTGGAATAAATAGGCAAAGCCCTTGGCATATTTGATAACTATAATCTGCAAAGAATTCAAGCAAATCAGCAAGAAAAAACAACCCCATTAAAAAGTGGGCAAAAGACATGAACAGAAACTTTTCAAGAGAAGATAGACTAATGGCTAACAAACATATGAAAAAATGCCCAACATCTCTAATCATCAGGGCAATGCAAATTAAAACCACAATGAGAAGTCACCTAACTCCAGTGAGAATGATTTTTATCAAAAAATCCCAAAACAACAATGCTGGCGTGGATGCAGAGAGATAGGCACACTCATACACTGCTGGTGGGACTGCAAACTAGCACAATGTCTGTGGAAATAGTATGGAGATACCTCAAAGTAGAACTACCATTTGATCAAGCAATCCCACTACTGGGTACTTACCCAAAGGAAAAAAGGAAATTTTATTTAAAAAAGACACCTGCAGCACAATTCACAATTGCAAAGATATGCCGATAACCCAAGTGCCCATCAATACATGCGTGGGTTAATAAAAAGTGGTGTATGTATACTATGGAATACTACTCAGCCATAAAAAATGGCGAACTAATACCTATTGTACTAATGTAGATGGAACTGGAGACCGTTCTTCTAAGTGAAGTGTCACAAGAATGGAAAAACAAATACCATATGTACTCACCATTAAATTATAACTAATCAATCAACACTTATGTGCACATATGGAAATAACACTATCAGAAATCAAGTAGGTGGGTGGGGAAGGAGGGGAGGAGTAAACTCACACATAACGGGTATAATGCACACTATCTGGGTGATGGACACATTTATAAATTGGCTCAAACTATACAAAAGCAATTTATGTAACCAAAACATTTGTACCCCTGTAATACTCTGAAATAAAATAAAAATAGTTGCTATTATTCCGTACATCTTTGTTCTACTTAATTAAAGTGATGTAAGAGTTTCCTTCCAAAAAGCGTCAAGTATATATTTTCATTGTCAGCACTTGATCAAAAACTGACATATGTATATATATCTAGCTCCATATAAAACAGTACTGGGAAGGAAATGGTATAATGATCATTTATTGCTTGGGGTTGTTATCTGGGAAGCTTCAAATCACTCAAGGCAATTCGCTTCAGTTAGGGTGCAAGGTCTCATGTTTAAAATGGATAGAACTTTGCTATCATATTTCTCTTTCCTGATAGCATCTAAATAGCTGATACCAGGGAAGTTAACCATGGTAGGTCTCCTGGCACTGTGATGACCACACCCATTAGCCCTGTTGATACCCAGAATGTCAGTGTGGAAGGAACTCCGCCTATTACTCATGAGAGATAAGAGACCCACGGGGTAAAGGTTGTCACCTAGGACTGTGCAGCTAGTGTATAAGTATTAAGAGACCTCAAAGACATCACCCAACTGAAAGAGAACATGAAAACACAACGCAACCATAAAAAATCAGCCCTGCTGGCAGCCAGACCATGATGTCCCCAACTGAACATAGGCAATGCCCACAGAATATAAACACGTGCACCACGGGCCCTCCACACCTGGGTTTGCAGCAAGGCAGAGACGAGGCCACTGTAAAACCAAAAAACATAACTAAAGGTTTCCCTCTTCTGACTAATCGGCGTGACTCGGGCTCCTGTATCAATGCCAGCTCAGCCTCGCTTTTATCTGTCCATTAACTAGATCATTATTGGTTAAACAAAGTAATAATTAGTTAACAATAATTAATTATTAAATTATTATGATATCCAATCATTGAATTGCCTTCCCTTTTGATGGAATCCAATACAGAATTCCCCTGCTTTCCAACCCTTGCTCAAACTCACCCAGCACGAGCCTAGGTCTTCCAGAAGCCTATCTCAACCCCTCTTACTGGGGTGGCCCAGAGTTTCTCCGGAGTGCACCCTTGCTGCAGTAAGCCAGGTAAAACTAACTTGCAGTAAGCCAACTAAAGCTAGCTTGCATTTGATGTCAGATGTTTGTCTTTTATTGGTAAATTTTACATCTGTAAAATGGGAATAATACCTGCTCAGTGTTCTTCACCAGGTCATTGTGAGAATCAAGTGATATAATGCATGTGGGAATGAATTTTCAAAGTTGACATTGCTATAGGTCTAAAAGCTAGCATGATACGGAATTTCCAAATGGTTCTATTTTCAGACTTAGAATAAGGTGTTTTTTTTTTCTGTACCAGTTAGGTTTGTGTAAAGAATAAGGTGCTTTTAAAATGGACAATTGCTATTAAGCTTCTATGATGTGTTCCTGCTTCAGTTCTTGGTGTGAATCCCTCCCATGATTTGGTAATAAGTAGAGCAATTGACATGAAAACTTCAGAGACTTGCGTGAGCTCACGCCCGCCTGGGAGGAAGAGCTGAGTGTTTGTGGGTACAGGGCCAGTCACTGCCGAGCCCCACCCCTGCCTTTCCCTGTTGATAACATTGCTCTCCATCAGGGAGTGCCTGGGGTTTGGGCCAGGCTGAGAGATAAAGCCATCAGCCCAGCCTGCGTCCCCACTCCCTTTGCAAACACCAACTTCAACTGTGGCCGGTACTGTCTCCAGGGGGAGGGCCAAACTCCTGAGGCTGGCCCTTGAGGCCCTCACCTCTGGCTACTTCTTTTCATGTGCCCTATCCTGGGCCAAATCAAAGTGTCATGGATTCCCAATTTCTCTATCCTTTTTCAAGGCTCCAAGTCAAGGCTGCTTCATGCTTTTCCTCCTGCTGGCAACGTCCTTCTATTTCTTTTCAAGATAAAGGCTTCTCAGCTAACCTCCCCTGCCTCGGGGCTCTTGTAATGTTTTGTACACAGTGTTATTTACACACTTACCACATTGTGTTGGAATTATGCCTCTTTCCCAATCTCCAACACACACACACACACACACACACACACACACACACGCACACACGGAGTAGGGGGCTGGAGACCCTGGTCAGGTGGGAAGCTCCTTGGTGAATGGGAGGATGCTTTTTCATTTGGGTATCCTCAGGGACATATTTTTGCACTGATCAGGGGCCAGGTACACAGCAGGTAGTTAATAAATGCTGTCATTTGCTGCTGTTGATCTTGTTCTGTTTCAGTATAAACCAATATGTTTTTTTCACCACTTTGGTTTCTCTTGGGACAAGGAAGCTGGAACATTTGTCACTGGAAACTTTTCTGCAGTCATAGAAAGGCCACTCCTAGTCAACTGAGAACCCACAGGCTCTGCCCAGCTTTGGTCATGCCCAGCTCATGGGAAAAGAATTTTCTTGATCATATTTTCAGGCCTGGTAAGGAGTGACTCAATGTGGATGGTTAATTAGTTATTGCAATGATTATTTTTCTACGAATTAACAAGTAAGGCTCAGCTTGGGAATTTTTCTTCAAGAACTGCTTTTTTTTGGTATGCCAATATTTTATTTTGGAGGAGTAAATTTTCATGACTATCTTGGGGTTTTTTATATTATTGGGGTTGTAGCTGCTGGGAGAGAGGTCAATATTCAGAAGTAATAGATGTTGCAATATGTGCAAGTCTTGGTTCTTCCATTAGCTATTTTGGTTTTTCTAGTGGTTCTCCGGGGTCCCAGAGCAGCAGTATCACTTGGGAACTGGTTATGCAAATGCAAATTCCAGGTTCATGTCAGGCCCAATGAATCAGAAATCTCATTTCAACAAGCCTTCCACTTGTGATGCCCACTAAAGTTCCAGAACCACTGGTCTAATCAAACTCCTTCATTTTATCATTTTGCAGCAAAGTTGTTTTTTAATTATTCAAATCACTAATGTAAATATACCCTACACATACTATAACATTGCATAACGTTTGGAAAAGACAAAACTTTAGATACAAGCTCAACTGAAGTATAAATATTCCTGTACATTTTCTTCCAGTATTTAAATAAAAACACACCTATTTTCAGACGGTTGTAATCACAGGACACACGCAGTTAGGTATACTGTTTTTTTCTCACTTAATGTCAGAGTATAAATATTATTCAGTGTCACCATCCCTATATCTTAATAAGAGCTACTTTTAAGGGCTGGGAATGTGACCTTGCACATACGGCGGGAAAAATGCTATCGGCGGACAAGGCCCCATGCGTGCGACCCCCTTCACTTCTCCGCATACCCTCCACGACCCCAAAGCAACCAGCCAAGCCCTATGGGGTCGTGTTTCTGGAAACAGAGTCGTAAACAGAGAGGACAGGGAGGTTAGCCAACAGCCCTGAGTTTTCCAGAGTCATCCAGAAACGACTCTCCCAAGCTTGGAACCCCGAAGCAGCCGAGATGTCACTGCGCTACCTTGTGGCCACGTCTGGGAATTGCACCCTCCCTGGAGAAGCCCCGCTGGCGCCCGGGGTCTCAGGTGCCTGCCCGGAGCTGGTGCCCCGCCCCAAGAGGGATGCCGGGGTCCCAGTCACCCCCCTAACCGCGGCTCCCTGGTCCCTGCAAGGATGGCGAGGCTCTGCCCTCGTTCTGGGTCTCACAGTGGGGCTGCAGTCCAGCCCGGTTGGCAGGGGGCTGGAGCTGGCCAGCCCTTTTCCCTGGTGGGCTGGACCCCACTCCAAAGTGACCACCCTCCTTGGGCCCAGCGCACAGCCACCTTCCAGGCGTGAGTGTCGCGCTGTGCCCTCTGCTCTACGCGGACCCCATGGCTGTCGGGTTCACCCAGGCTGAGGTTAGGCAGTCATGTCCCCTTGGATGATGTCATTGGGACTTCTCCATCCTGTGTTGCGGACCAGCCTCTCTCTCTTGCTGTCTCCCTGCTGTGTGCCCTCGCAGCGCTGTGGCAGCTGGTGTGAAAGTAGGTCAGGGAGAAGGCGCAGTGGGAATGTACGCGCGGGATCCCGGGTGGCTTTTGGCTGGGCACTCACTGGGTGATCCATGTTTCCAGGTCAGCCTGCAGGCCCTGTGCCCTCCTCGGTCAGCTGCAGTTTCCGTAAAATGGACTATTTACCACGCCCAAAATGGAAGAATGTGGGTTCAGGGCCGGGGGCCTTTTGAAAAGCGAGCAGGGTGGAAGGCAGACTGCTGCTACACTCGCACCTTAGGGGGGGACCTCTCCTCTCCTGGGGTGACTCCCCACCCTCCTGCAGGAAGGGAGGGGCTCTTGCAGAGGGAAAGGAGGATTTCCCTAGCGTGCTGGGGGCTGGCCCTCTGCTGATTCCAGATCTGTGTACACTCCCCGGTGAAGGAGTGTCATCTCTGGATGCCACCTCAAACCTTAGTCACCAGTGAGACTCCGTGCAATTGCGGAGGCCTGTCAGCATCTCAGGCCTTGCTGAGGCAGTCATTTGGAGCCTGTGAGGGTGGGTGGAGGTGGCAGGTCTGAAGGGACAGTGGAAGATCTCTTTCCCAGCCGCCCTCTTGAGATGACAAATCCAGGACCGATCTAACAGGGCATTTTATTTTATTTTTCTTACATATTTAACTAATTTTTCAAAGTAGGTAATTTAGTCCTGTTTTCCCCCCTAGCTTATTGCATATAAAATCTCCTTATTCTTATTTTTAAAAGCTCCGAGACCAGTTGTTACTGACCTTTTTGGGGGGTCAAAGATCCCTTTAGTAATTTGCCAGAAGTTATGACCTCGGTCCTCCACTTAAAATGCATATAGAGTGGGCGCCATCTCAGGAGGCTTAGGGCCTCTCGGAAACCCATCTCGGAGCTAGGTTAAGGTCCCTGGTGCTAAACTACGTTGTGCCTAAGGGACAGCAACAAGCCTTTTATTTTTGAACCTCATCATTATCACCCTCAAAAGTTTCTGGAGCTTTTAATAGTCAGCGCTCAAAATAATGCTTGTTGAATGAGGGACTTAGCAATAGGTGGGCTACACATCCCTGACAGTTTATTGTTGGGCATTGGAGTTCTTTCCAGTGTGTTGCAGTTTTCAACTTTAGTATACAGAAATGCAATAAAAGTATTTTCTGTACGAACTCAAATTTTTATTTACCAAAGAAAATGTTACACCTCACAGTTCGCAATCCGTTATTATTACTTAAGATTTTAAACAGAAATAAAAACTCTACGGGGGTCACATAGGATGACAGATTTGAAGTAATTCAAGTTCTGTTTTTTTTTTTTTTTGTCTTTACAATGACTACATTATCACTTTTTAAAATTTATTTATTTTTTTTATTTCTTATTTTTTCCTTGCCCCACCTCACCATTGTCACTTTGTATTTGAAATGTATTTTCTAAATGCAGGAACAGGCAGTAAGGACCGTGGGCTTTGGAGACGTGAGATGTGGAAGGATTCTGAACCACTGACCCTCGCTTCTGCAACAAGCACCCGTCACGGAGCCTGTGAGTGTCAGGGCCAAGTGCATAACTGGGAGTTCTCGAAATTAACATCGATGTAGAACAGAATGAACATAATACTTATCAAAGGGGAAGTAACAAAACTATGACAATTTGAAGTTCCCATATATTACATAAAACTCAACAGTAACCAAAGATGGGGTTTAGAACTTACACCAAAGCACCATTTTTTTGGGGGGGGGGAAACTTTGTTTTTATCACTGACAGAATTGTGATAAAGAAAGGTAGATCAACTTTTGGTTCTATTATTGTATTTAAATTACCTACTGAACTGACAATGGTTCTCTTGCTGCTGGCTTCAAGAGCAGCGAGGTGCCACCTCCCTACCCCTGGTCCATCCCTGATGTGACAGTACGTTCCTGCAGGGCAGGGGCAGGTGGTGCAGCCCACTGGTGCACAGTGCCTATTGCGCACACGCAGGGGTTCCCAGCGTGCAGGTGGAGGCTCCAAGGCAATTGCCAGGGATGTCCTGCCTTTTCTTATATGGGAGACCAGATTTTCTTCATGTACTTCAAACAAAGCAACGTATCACAACAGATTAAACACAGAAACAGATAAGAGATTCTAGCTGTCTTCTGCTAAGCCAGACATTAAAGAGATTTGCAAAATTTCTTGGTAAAACAATGTCACTCTTTTGCTTCACTTTAAAATTATTATTTGGAAAATATAAGCTATTTTCCATAAAATTACGTTACATACGTTCATATGCAATGGGCTTATTATTGTTATTTTTAAAAGCACTACGAAATATTCTTAAGATTTCTCGGTTTTAATTTCAAATATGGTAAATATTGACAGCTGTATCTTGCATACAAGAAAGCTCTTTGGGGCCCTCAATAATTTTTAAGAGAGGAGAGGTGTCTGGAGACCAGAATGTTTGAGTCGCACTGCCTTACGTGTGCCAGATGCTCGTGTACGCTTGTTACATTGATGAGGGGCTGGATGGATGGGCTTCAGCTGCTCCTGGGAGTTGGCAGCTGTGGCTGGGATGGGAGGGAGCAGAGGGCACGGTAGGCAGTGGGGCCGATACCTGAACGGTGGGCCTGCCAGGGTCTAGGAGCGGCAGCTGGCTCTGATGGCAACACCCCCGGGAGAACCTGGGCCTCAGGCAGTGTAGTCTGGGAATAAGGGTGACAGTAGCTGTGTGTCATGGGGGCTTCAAGAGGCTCACTGTATCCTGTCCCCTTTAGTGCTGAAAGTCAGGAACAACTGTCTGAGTCTACCTGCTTGTGACAGGAACTGAGAAAAATGATTTTCCAGGGACCTCTGGTTGTCACATCACTGGGTGTGGACACAGTAGAGAAGGTTGTGGCCTCAGTGGACAGATTGAGTCTCCAGGTACCTCTCCCTGCTCTGCCCTGACCGGCCATGAGACCTCCAGCAAGTCACTTGACTGCCTGCTTACTCGACCATGTGGCGAGGATGAGATCAACTGTTTGCAGAGTGCCTGGAGCGTCCTGGGTGCACAGTGCATTAGTGACTCCATTAGTAGAATATCATTAATAATAAATACTCAAAAGAAGTAGGCTGGGAGGGGTGAGGTTAAGGAGGAAGGGTCCTTGAGGGAGTTCTTCCTGGTCCTTGACTAGTGACAGTTGAAGGTTGGCATCCACCATGGTTTCTCAGCCTCTGCACTATTGATATTTTGGGCCAGATAATTCACTGGTGTGGGGGCTGGCCTGTGAATTCTAGGATACTTAGCAGCATCCCTGGCCTCTAACCACCAGATGCCAGAAGGGAAGCACTTTCTCCCTGGTTGTGACAACCAAAACTGTCTCCAGAATACATTGCCAAAGGTCCCCCCAAAGACAAAATAATATATTGTAGGCCAAAGGGCAGAAAAGGCCCTTTAGCAAAATTGCTGTGAACCCAGGGAATAAAGATCTCCAGCAATTTTGCCTATATGACTCTCAATTATTATGTAAGAGCCCTTTTTGGACATGACTTTATAAATGAGATGATGTATGAAAAATAATTAGTATAGTGCTTGGCACATAAAATGTTCAGTGGATGGTAATAATTAATATTACTAATAAGTTATTAACTGACCTAGGATATAAAATAATAATCAAATACAAAGGAACAGGCTTTTTTCTTAAGGGGGGAAAAAAGGTTTCTGGAATTTTTAGGTACATTCATTCCTGTTAGTAAATTCCTGATTCTCAAAGTTTTGGCAGTCCCTCCAAGCATAGACTTTGAGGAAAGAAAAGTCTAAGTCTTTAGCGTTACTGATTCCTGACCAGTAACCAGCACAAAAGCAAAGTCCCAAATGCTGGTCTAGCTTGGCCATATTGTTCGGTTAACTTCGTATCTGTTATTCATTGGTCGAAGGCACTGTTTAGCCAGGGACCTGGACGCCACCTACTTGACCCAGCATGTGGGTCTGCCATTGGCCATCCATCTAGTCTGCAAATCTACAAACGAAACAGGCGGACAGCTGTGGGATTCTTCGGTCTCAAACTAAAACTTTGGCAGAAAAATAACGTTTAGGAAGCGTGCGATGATGTTTCTACTTTAGACCTGACTGATAATAGAGCTCTCATAAATTTCTCTCTTCTCCGAGAGAGCCAGGCAATTAGACAACCCCAACAAGACAGAGCATTTCATTGCAAGCCGTGCTCCCCAACTGCAAATTAGATGCCAAACTAACTCTCAGGAAGATCTGAAACTCTTTCAGACCATTCTCCATTGAAGAAGTCTTAGCAGGACTGTTTCCATATCAGACATACGAGAGACATCGCTGCTAGCTGCAGGCGCTCTTAGGAGCCTTCTACTCCCAAGGTGATTTTCTAAAATTTCCGTCCTGTTTACAAACGGCTGCATATCCCTGTGAAGCTGTGACGCCACTAATAGAACCACCTGGTATGCTCTGAAGCCAGCTCTGTCCCACACAGTCAGAAACCCTTGGATTCTTTATGACACGCATTTTAAAAAGAAAAATCCATGCCCATCTCTGGAGAAAAGACGGGCTCTTACCTGGTCCCAGGCTTTGTCCATGGGCACTTGATTGGATAAAGATGCATAAAACCAAGAAAATGGGGACACACACGGCACTTTCCATATCTCCTGTCTCCCCTGGGGTCCGAGGTCTTCTTGCTAATTTCTGAAGCTAAAGAGACCAGAATGCCTATTGATACTTTGTCAGGGACGGCTGCTCATTAATAATTAACCTTTCAACATGTTATCTAAGGTTCAGACACTTTCCTTGCTGCCCCCAACCCCGAATCTAATTCTATCTAATTAACAGCAACAACAAAAAAGATCGATTTACAAAAGTGCTTTTCACAAAAGTAAATTCTGTAAAAGTAAATTTTGATTTACAGAAGCACATTCTGAAAATGAAATACGTTGTCATATATTTATAGCTTCTGGGGCTAACGTCACAGTTCCAGATTAAACAATTCAGAGTTAATGTGTTGTGTTTGGAAATCCTGTCAAAGGTCGGGGGTAGCGGCCTCCACGTGGTTGCCTGCGTGTCCCCGTGGCGGCAGCACAGAGGGGATGCAGGCGCGCGGAAGTGACATTTCAAATTGCAGGCTAAGCCCCTAGGAAGAGAAAAGGGCCCTGCCGTGCGGAAAGTCCCAGACGGTCCGTTTTCTGTTGAGTTCAGCGAAACTGCTGATGCCTGTGGTCGTGGTGTGGTGGGGCAACGTTTCTACAGCTGAGCTGGGCAGAGAACCCTTAACCTCAGTGTCAAGAGGAGCCCACAGAGAAGTGAAGATGCCCTTGCTGAAGGCCCCACCGGGAGATGATCCTGGAGGGAACACGCTCGTTCTTCCTCCGCGTTAATTAACGCTCGGACTGGGGAGAGGACTGAGAAGTAAGATCATGCAGCAGAACCAGGTGGGGGAAACACTACCACATGTGACTCTTGTAATAGTTACTGGGTCTCTAGATTTATTTAAACTTTATTCATTTGCTCATATTTTTTTTTGCATGCCTATGTGCCATGCACTGTTCCAGGCATGTGGGATATACCGAAATTCTAGTCCTTGTGGAGGTTATGTGCCAGTGGGGGTGGGAGCCTGCAGATGACAGATGATAAGAAGCGATTTGTGTAGGTCGGTGGAATGCAGTGAGAACTATGGAAAAAGAAAAGGTATAACAGGGCCAAGGGGGTGGGGGGAAGGTAGTAACTTTAAACAAAGTGGTCAGAGTGAATTGTGTTGGGAGGTTAAACCTTGAGCAAAGGTTTGAGGGAAGGGAGGGAGTTGCCCCTGTGGACACCTTGGGGAGGAGAGTTTCAGGCAGTCTGTGCAAAGGCCCTGAGGCAGGAACCTGCCTGGTATGTTCCAGAAATACCAAGGAGGCCAGTGCGCAGGACATACCATTATAAGGACTTTGGTTTTTTTTTTTTTTTTCTTTTTCTTTTTTGAGACCGAGTCTCACTCTATTGCCCAGGCTAGAGTGCCGTAGCATCAGCCTAGCTCACAGCAACCTCAAAGTCCCGGGCTCAAGCAATCTTTCTGCCTCAGCCTCCCGAGTAGCTGGGACTACAGGCATGTGCCACTATGCCTGGCTAATTTTTTCTATATATTTTTTTAGTTGACCAATTAATTTCTTTGTATTTTTAGTAGAGATGGGGTCTCACTCTTGCTCAGGCTGGTTTCGAACTCCTGACGTTAAGCGATCCTCCCACCTTGCCCTCCCAGAGTGCTAGGATTACAGGCGTGAGCCAACGCACCTGGCCAGGACTTTGGTTTTTACACTGCGAGACCTGGGGAGCTATTCTGAGCAGAGAAGTGACATGATTTGTATTACAGTTTTTTTTTTCTTCCTAAAATTTTATTGGGGGAAAACTACAAAACATTTACAGTTTTGAAAGACCACTCTGGTTTGCAAGTGAGCTGGGGTGAGGCTGGGAGCTCCGCTAGAAGGCTGTTGCAGTGGCCCAGTGAGAGGTGCTGGTGACTTGGTCCCACATGACCACAATGGACTTGGCGAGTGGTGGATGGGTGCTGGGTACTTGGAAGGCAGAAGGATTTTCTGACTGCTGGGGCGTGAGATACGGGAGCAAGAGAGGAGCTGAGGAGGACTTCAAGGTTTTTGGCTTGAGCAAGTGGATGAACGGGGTTGCTACCCACCGAGAAGGGAAAGCTGTGCGTGAGGCCAGCTTGGTGGGGGAAGGCTGGAATTCAGCTTTGGCCACATGGTGTGTGAGCAGCTCTTAGACATCTGGGTGGCAATGTTGAGTGGGCAGCTAGATAACTTGGTGATTACTGCCCTGATGAGCCTGACTGAAAAGACCTTCCGAAACCATCAGCAGATTTGGATAGTCTTGACCCCATCCCAGAGCGTCTGTTCTAACCTATGGCTGCACCTTCCCGCCAAGGGCTGCAACCTGGGGACCATCCAAGCAGCCCAGGCATCCTGGGCCTCCTGTCCGCTAGCTGTGCACAGTGTCACATAACCTCAATTAGTTCATCTCCTCACCTAGAAAATGGGGATAGCATGGCTGAGATAATATTTTGAGACATCAACTTCTTATTTTTCTCCCAACCTGTCTCCCTTGCTCTCGCTTTCACTTAAGAGGGGCGAAGTTGAGAGGCCTTTACATATCTTTTGTCTTCCAAAAACATAGGACCTCAGGGCAAGCGAATTCTAACTAGCAAAGAAAAGCAAAAGGTTAAAATGTTTTAAAGGGAGAAGGAACCCCCCCACCTTCCCACCACTGGAAAGACAGTGTCTTGGGCTTTGCAGGCAGTGGGGCATGGGGAGATTTGTCCATGAGTCTGAGAGCTGAGGGGACGGTCCCCTGCTTCCCAAAACCCTGCTGGAAGGTAAGAGCCCAGAGAGAAAATGGCTTTGTGTGTGCTGGCAGACGGGCAAGAGAAGGCCTTGGCCTGGTGTGGGGGCAGCAGGTCATGTCAATGGGAGGATGGGCCTCCCAGTGGCCACCTATGTGGACTGATGACAGAGGACTATGTCACACCCCTCCTACAAACCCATGCCTGGCTTTTTTTTGTCTGATGCAGAACTACAGCATTACTGGGGGCAGGTGGGGGTAGGGAGAAGGAATCCAGAAGGCCTGGAAGTAGGGGTTTGGAATCAGTAATGCAGACTGGTTTCAGAAACTAAAGATATTTCTTTTTTTTTGAGACCGAGTCTCACTCTGTTGCTCTGGCTAGAGTGCCATGGCATCAGTCTAGCTCACTGCAACCTCAAACTCCCTGGCTCAAGCAATCCTCCTGCCTCAGTCTCCTGAGTAGCTGGGACTACAGGCATGTGCCACCATGCCCAGCTAATTTTTCTATTTTTAGTAGAGACAGGGTCTCGCTCTTGCTCAGGCTGGTCTCAAACTCCTGAGCTCAAGCACTCCTCCCACCTGAGCCTCCCAGAGTGTTAGGATTACAGGTGTGGGCCACCATGCACAGCCAAGATATTTCTTGAGCATCAGAATTTGTAGACTGAAATTAACAACCTCTACAAACACAGGGATGTCATGAGTATTAGAGATTTGTGTGTGAGGTGTCCAGCCAAGTGCCTGCTTCATAGTAGAGGTTCAGTAAGTTATAGTGACTCATTTTGTAGGCAGCACACTCGGTGGTCAAGAGTCCAGGATTTGGAATCCAACAGATGTAGGTTCAAATCCCTGGTCTATCACTTATTAGCTGTGTGACCTTGGATCAGACATTAATATCTGAGCTTTAGTTTTCTTCATCTGTATAATGGGATTAATGATACCTACCTAATCTGATTAAGTGAGGCAATGCATGTGAAGTCCTCAGCAATCCTACATAGTAGGAAATATTAAATGGTAGCTGTTATTATTATTGCTTAAATTCAGGTAGGGCATTATGAGGGTCACTAGGAGGTAGACAATGGCAAGACCACAGTGATATAATTTTATCAAAAAATGAAAGGAACAGGAAAACAGAAGGTCCTTAACCAGTGGTTCCAAAGTTCAACTGAGTTTCAGTGTCAGAGTCAGCTGGGGAGCTCAGAAAAAGGGCAAGTTATGGGCCCACCCCAGGACTGATGGAATCAACACTAGGGCCTGGAGAACCTTCATTTTAAACAAGCTTCTTGGTCACACACAGTTTGAGAAGCATTATTTGAGACTGGTGCTTGAGAGACCCATTGGGGTGCAAGAAGAAAGCAATAAACCTTTTGGATTTTTCTTTCTATTGCATTCGAAAATTTTACGTTTGTGTATGCATAATGTTTATAATATATCAGGACCATATAATTTGTGTTGTATATAGTACTATGTAACATATTAGTGCTATACTATTTATAAGCAACTGAATGACCACATATTTGGGATAGTGCTCAAATTTTAATAAAACTTATAAAGATGCTCTGTCAATAAAATGATAAGCCTCTGCCTTCGAGGGACAGAATGGCTTCCAGGGCTTCAAGGCCTGACTGCATGTGGCTGACTCCGTCAATGCATCTGAACAGTCAGTTGATCTATTAATGGGATCTTTGGTCATTTTCATGCCCAAGAAAGCTCAACAGTTACTGAGGACTCTTCATTTCCCGTGAACTAAAGCGGTGGGGGGAAGCCTGAACCTCTTAGCGGGGGGTCCCAGCAGAGCTACCAGCACTGTCTGTGTTAGCAGAGCCCGGTGGCTTCTTCCTTTGCAATTCCTTCCTTAAAGACTTTTCTAATTCGGGTGACACTGTACTCTCTGGTCTGCAATCCTTGGCTTAAAGTAATAATGGTTTTATAATTAGATTTTTAAAAATTGCCCAGTTCCTGCTCTCTTTTAATTTGAAGAGCTTCTTGAAGAAATAGAGATTTCAGGAGACCGGCACTTGGTGACCTGACTACAACCTTTTCCTTTAGTGTCATGGTGATAAGAAAGTTAATTAGGGGAAAAGAAATAGATATTTTACAGGGATAAAGAGAGCAAATCCCAAGGAAGAGAAGCCAGGGGACCAAGGTGAAGTTCGCTGCTGAGCAAAACAGTTTTATATTCAGAATCAGGTTTTCTTCTTTTCATCTTCGGGGCCTGCGAATCTTTTCTCTGAGAAAGGCAGGCTCTCGGTGGTGCTCTAAGAAAATAGTAATCAAAACGATGCCGTTTGGACTGGCACTGCCATTTTCCTAATTTTGCAGTTGAAATGTAGGAGATCAAGAACTGGCACAAAACTGTATCTCACCAGTAAAAGGCGGAGGGGGGAAATCCGGGCATCCAAGTGCAAGGTCAGTTCTCTTAGTGACCACAGCCCTTAGTTCCTACATACCTGGCCTTCTCTGGCACTGAACCAGGCTTTGTGACACCTCAAACCATTCCGTTGCCAAGGTGGAATTCATAAAGTTTGTGGGATCATGTCATAGAAGAATGACCCTATCCTCTCTTCCTCCTGCCTGGGGCCAGGCTGCCCCTGGGAGAATGACCAAGTTTTCACTGGGTCACTGATCGGTCTGTGAGGACATTCTTGTCCCATGTGGGAATACAAAAAAACAAGTAGGCAGACCTCATCAATCTGAGTTGGCTTGGAGCATGTCCTCATTTGGAAAGGGGTTGGACTGGAGTTTAACCTTTTCCTTATCTATTTTAGAAAAAAAGAAAAAGACCCAGAAACAAATGAAGGGTGAAGACAAGATTGCAGAGGATATTTTAGACTATTTCAAAGAATTCAGTGTTTCCAGCATTTCAAGCAGGTGTTTATTCATCCAAGATTATCACACCTGGTGACTAGGGGTATCTTTGCATCAGCTTTGCCTCTGACTAGTTGTGTGACCTTGGGAAAATTCTGTAACCTATCTCTGCCTCAGTTTTCTCTTCCGGCAAATGGGATTGTGAAGATTAAATTATTACCACACAGAAAGTCCTACTAACAACTCTCTGCATTTGATTTTTGTAATACATGGGGGAGGAATTATTTCCCCATTTCACAGGTGAGAAAACTGTGAGGCTCAAAGATTCTTTGTTCAGAGTCACGTGCCTAATCAATGTCGATTGGATATAAGGACTCTAGGCTCCTGGAGGCTCTAATACTCTGATTCCCAAAGTCTAAAGTGAAGACTTCCATAGCTAGAGAGCAAAGAGTGGAGATCTCTTTTCTATCCTTATTTTTATGTTTCCTGGCCTGTGTTGGCCCATTGACTCTCCCTATCAGGATTTCAGCCACTGGTTTGGGGACCGACTGGGAAAACAAAACAAAACAACAACACTCAACCACAGAGGTCTTTTTGTGAGTAGGTACTGTGGAACCAATAATGCAATTTATGATTTTAGTAGTTCCAGTAGAATGGAAAAGCTTTTTTCTCACTTTGTATTATCTGCTTGGAAGCAAAAGGAAATGAAGATGTAAGTTGGCTTTGAACACCCAGATAGACAGTGAACGTTGCTGGCTCCTTCTAGTGTGCCAAGGATTTTCTCCTTGGTGGGAAGGCGGGAGGCACAGACTGGGATCCATCGTGTGCCTACGCTGGGCCTGCTTCCTCCGGCTGCTTGGGGCGTTGGCTGGGCTTGGTGAGGGGCAACCATGCTGGGCTGCTCAGGGAGACCAACGAAGCCACAATTGAACTGGCTGCTTGCAGCGAAGCAAGAGACAGTTTGAAAAGGGGGTCATCACCATGCTGGCTCTCTCTCTGGGTCTGGTGCTTCTGACTATGGGATATCCAGGGGCACTGTCCTCACCCTGGGTATCGGACAGGGCCGGGCATCCATCAGATTGAAATGGCCCAAGCCCCTCGCACCAGGAACTAATTCCTATCATTCTTTTGACTTCTCGTGATCTGTTTCAAATTCTGAATTGCTGCCAATGGTTCATTTTTCTGAAGACAGTATCTTGCTGACGTGGTTAGTCATGGATTCCTAGGCAGGCCTAGAAGTCAGGAGTTAACAATGTGGGGGCCAACTTCCAAAGTATCTCACAATGCCAGACTCTCCATGTGATCTTATTTAAGCTGTAGGAAGAATCCTATGATGCTGGTATAATTATTCCCTTTGTAGAGGGGGGAAACTGAGGCTCAGGGAGGTTACTGAATTGCCCAAATCCACACTGTAGTTAAATGATAGAGTGGTATTTGAATTATGTTTGTCTGACTTCAAAGTCCATATAACAAAAAATAGTTTTGCCAAGTATAGTAGGGATTAGCCATAAGATCTTCTTATATCTAAGGTTAAAAAAAATTATATTGTATAATGCTCTTGCACTGCATACAAAGACATAGATCATGTGTTTATTATTATTATTTTGTATGCTCATGTTCACAGCAGCATCATTCACAACAGCCAAGGGGTGAGATCAACCTAAGTCTTCATCAGTGAATGAATGGGCTAACAAAGTGTGGCACATACATACACATAATGGAACATCATTCAGCCTCTAAAAGGAACAAGATTCTGATACATGATACGACACAGATGAACCTTGAAAATGCCATGCCAAGTGAAACAAGCCAGTCACAAAAGGACAAATAACGTCATTTGATTTTGCTTATATAAGGTACCTAGAATAGTCCAATTCATGGGGACAGAAAGCAGGGTAATGGTTACCAGGACTGTGGAGAGGGAGTAGTGAGGAGTTATGGTTCAAGGTGTACAGAGTTTCAATTTGGGATGATGCAGAATTTCCAGAGATGGAGAGTGGTAATTAGATTATACAACAATGTGAATATATAACGCCACTGAGCTGTATACTTAAAAATGGTGAAAGTGGCAATTCTTATGTGTATTCCCTCACAAAAAATACTTAAGCATTACAATGATAAATAAAGACAAAAAATAATGGTTGGTCATCATAGTGGTACCACGTCTTTGGTGGTTATGCTTGATGGTTTGACCCAGGATAAACCCAGAATCATGACAAAGTTTCTCAGTGGATATATATGAGGGGACTTCAAAACGTTTGTGGAAAAATGGAAGTAAAAGATAAAAATATAAACTTTATTTCTCAATATAAGCTTCATCAAGTTCAAGACACTTTTGTAAGCAATAATATCAGCCACTTATTTATTCCATCCCTAAAGATCTGAGGGTGCTGGGCTTTGAACCATGTGCATGCAGTCTTTTTATTACTGTTATTTTTAAACAAATGTTCACCAGCCCTTTCTCAGCTACTTAATGGAGATAGCTCGGAAATAGCCAAGAGACATAGAAGATAGAAGTAATGGAGGCATCAGAGTGGGATACAATTATGTAATTTATATACATATTATTTCCTCCAATCAGCAGTAAAGATTAGCCAAAACGAGACCAGCGCCTTTGCCCATGGAGCTTTGTCACCGACAGAGCAGTGCTGGGCAGGAAGCTGTCAGGATGACGCTGCGCTACCAAAGACTCAACTTAGATGCCAGCATTGCTCATCCAATTAAATCTGGAAACCATTTGAGTCCGATCACGCCTAGGGTCCTCCAGAAAGCAACAAGCGAGATGCTTTGATATGCTTTAATAATTCCATTAAGAGATAATTTTCTAAGAAGGTAAAATCATGACTCTCAGTGAGATATATAAATGAACATATGACAAATATTTTCTTTAAGTCATTAATGAGGAAACTGGTCAGGGTGTTATAACCAGTTCAAAGGAAAAGGCAAAACCCCAATAAATTTATGTGGATAAAAGAATATTGAAATGAATATGCAAATGGAAGCAAAACTAGATTCTTCCACAGTGCAGGAGTGACGTCGGTGGAACTTCTGCAGGATAGGACGGGATTTGCATTTTGCATTGCTACTAGTTATCTACAGCATGCAGAGTTGTAAAATGCTTCAAGGGCAACCGAGTCAGGTTACTGTAGAATCAGATAGCCCAGGAAGGCTGTGCTGTATGTAGACAATGCACCCTTTCCCACTGAAACACAAAATTTCCCCTAGAATTCTTATTGGTACAAAATGATAAGGGAAGTATTTAGCTACAGAATTCTAAAGATAACAGGATAAGCTTCCTTCTGGAGGAAAAGCTATCTCTTTCTGCATCTTTGTCTCTTGAGTGGAGAGACTTTCTGATCTCTGAGAACCGGATTTCCAAACTGGGCTTCTCCCTTCTTAGTCTCACTAAGCAGGTAGATTATTTAGCATCTTTGTGCCTCAATTTCCTCACCCTAAAATAGGGGTGGTACAATTATTTACCTCATAGGGTCTGGGGGAAGATTAAATGAGGAAAACCATGAATTGCACCTACCATAGCTCCCAGCACAATGCATATCAACTATTAATACTAGTGTTTTTATTTATTACTGTGGTTTTGGGACATGCTTTTTATTTCTTTTATGCCTTACGCGTTCCTTCCCTTTCTCTTTTTCTGCTCATTTAACTGAAATAGTAAAGAATCGGGAAATTTTTTACAGTGTTTTTAAAAAAAATTATAGATAGGGTCTATGTTTTCTGTTCTTGATTTTTAAAATAAAACTACCTAACTTTTTCTATATTCCTTTCTATTTAAAAAAGAAAGCCTCCCCATCCCCAATATTTTGCTTTCTTTTTTTTTGAGTAATTCTTGTTACCTATTTTAGCCCAGCTAACTCTGAATTTAAATTTAAACAAGTGGTTCATTTCCATGGGTTACACAGTCAATGGCCAGAGAAAACAGGTTGGCGGAGCGGGGAAGGGCTGTCAGAGGGCTCTCCCAGCGTGGCTGGGGACTGGGTGCCATGGCCGGAGAGGACTGACCGGGGACCACGTCCAAGGGCCAGACAGTCTGTGCTCCTGGGGGCAGCATGTGCCCAGCACTAGAGAAAACTGTCCACACAGCCCTGTGCAGAAGAGCTGGGGCAAAACTGCCTTGGGGAAGTTTGCTGTTACCTTTGGGTCAGGTGGAGGGGGGATTTCTGTAATCTCACAGGGCAACTCCTGGATGTCTAGGGTCAGGGTGTCTGCAATGGATCAGACACCCTATCAGCCCCAATTTCAGTTCTGGAACCCTGAGAAACTTCCAGATGATTCCGCTTAAGCTCCTGGGCTCTCCCCCTTTGCTTGAGCAGCCCGCATGCTGCGAGGGAGGGGCAGGTTTCCTTTGAAAGAGCCAGGTTGGGGAAGGAGCAAAGTTCAGGGAGAGGAAGGAGGACAGAAGTGTTGCTGTGTCTAGGCTTCTTTTCAATGGATGACGGCTGGAGTGATACCCCGAAAAGAGCCATTTTTCACTCCACAATTTCATTCCTATCACCTAATTTGACTGTCAGGCGGTGTGGAGGACACTCAGAGAGCAAAACATCCATTTCATGCATTAAGAAACAGCGTGATTAGATCTGAGAGGTCAACCGGTGTGGAATTGGGATCTCAGAGCCGGGAGGAGAACGCAGGCAGATTTACACCGGGCTCCTTGCCTCCGGGACCGTTTCTACTATCATCTCTAAAGCAAAACTGCTTGTTTAGCTCTTGATAGAAAAGTAACTTCCCTTGCCCATTTTTCATGGGTGATGCATGAACAAGGAAGGAAATGGTGAGCTGTTGATGTGTGCAGGAAGGTCCACTCTTGGCCAAAGCTGGGGCCGTGGAGAGGGATGCGGGTTTGAGCCCAGCTCTGCCTCAGCTAAGTCGTATCCTTTATGCAATGGGGGTAATGAACCCGAGTTTCCTACCTCACAAAACCATGAGGATGAAGCGTGGTGGTCCATGTCCAAACATCCTTTAGCAATGAAAGCATCCACGGGAAGCAGAGGCCCCAGATCGGGACTAAGGATGAGTATGTTTGTGGAGCAAAGAGATCTTGTTGGGGGCCCAAGAAGTTCTGCTTTCTGGTCTCAGACCAGGGTGCACCTTGTTGCCCCAGAGACTCGGGCGACCACCAGTGGAGGAACAGGTCTGTCGTCCATCAGGGCAGGGCTCTGAGCAGGCATAACCGTCAGCCCTAACGTGAGTGGGCTGTCTCACAATAATTTCCTCAGACTTGGAGGTGGGAGTCAGGGACAGCTGAGATCTGGTGGCCTGCAGGTCTGGGGCTACTGCAGTTAGGGAATTCCTGGGGACCTCCTCGGTACTCACCAGTAGATAAAGCCTGGGACATTTGGTTATTACATAAGGGGCTGATAATATCATGAGGCTCACCTTTGGCTATCTCTGATTGTCTTTGCTGGTCTCTCTTTTCTTCACTGTCCTCTGACTGAGTTCAAAGCCTTGAAACGCCTTCAAGGTCCCCCTACCCTACTGCCAGGGAACTCTCTCTCTGGTCTGCTTTCTCCCTGGAGACCTGTGCGGAGAGAGGTCTATCTACGTAGGTAAGATCCTCCAAACATGCATGTGGATGGAAAAAAGAAGGTGTCAAGGCACTGAGCCCTGTGTGTTCCAACATTTAGAAGCTGAGGATGAGGAGGGACCTTTCCGCTTTTCCCAATTTTTCTTTTTCTTTGAGACAGAGCCTTGCCCTGTCACCTAGGCTGGAGTGCAGTGGTGCAGTCACAGCTCACTGTAACTGAACTCCGGGCCTCGAGTGATCCTCCCACTTTGGCCTCCCAAAGTGTTAGGATTATAGGTGTGAGCCACTGTGCCTGGCACCAGAGTATTTCTTAGGAATAAATTCTTAGTGGTAACATTTCGGATGAAAGGCTAGGAATGATATGGTTATAAATAAATACATGGGTCAATTTCTGGGCAGCTTCACCATCGATGGATATTAACATTCAACATTTTTTTCTTGCTGTTCCTTTAGAATATGTAAATTGTCATCTGCAGACTGCTTTCATTTACATTTCTTTGATTTCTAGTGAGAATTAACATTTCCCTACTGTACTTGTCTACTAATTGTATTTCCCTTATGGGAATTGTCCTGTCTTCTATCCATTTATCTTTTGGAGTCTTAATATTTATTTTACAAATTTGAATTAGCTGTTTATGATAGATCTTAATTCTTTGTAATATTTGTTAGAAATATTTTCCCTCTTTAAAAAATCTTTAGTAATGCTAATTTTTATAGTGCAATCATTTCAATTGCTTCAAAGCTGAGAAAGTTAAAATTCCCCCAGAGAGCTGATAAACACTTTTTTCAATTATCTGCAAATTCTTCCATAATTAGACTTTATATTTAAATCTTTAATCAACCAAAGCTTATTTTGTTGTATGTTTTATTTTTAATCACTTTTTCTACTACAAAATCAATAAATGTTTATTATTGAAAAATAGGAACATAAAGAAGAACAAAAAGAAAAACATAAGTAGATCCATAATTTCACATCCAGAGATAACCAATGTTGACATTTTGATGTGGGTAACTCCAAATCATTTTTCCTATGTAATATTTATTTTTTCAAATACAACTATAAACACACTGTACAAATTCTTTAATAAGCTGTGTATTAACAGCACATTCGTGCCATATTTCAGTGGCATTAAATATTCTTTTAAAATATTATTTGAGGGCTGGGCTCAGTGGCTCATGCCTGTAATCCTAGAACTTTGGGAAGCCAAGGTGGGAGGACTGCTTGAGGCCAGGAGTTCGAGGCCAGGATTTCAAGACCAGTCTGGGCAACAGCAAGACCCCCTCCCTACCAAAAATAGAAAAATTAGCTGAGTGTGGTGATGTGTGCCTGTAGTCCCAGCTTTTGAGGAGTTTGAGGCAGGAGGATCACTTGAGCCCAGGAGTTTGAGGTTGCAGTGAACTATGAGGACACCTTTGCACTTCAGCCTGGGCAACATAGTGAGACCCTGTCTCAAAAAAGAAAAAAAAGCCACCAAAATTATTTGAAAAAGCTATAGAGTATTATGTTCTATAGATGCACCATAACTGACTTTCTTTTCTATTGTTTTTTATTAACTTAGTTGTATCTAGGATATCACTGTTATGAATAGTGGTGCTATAAGCATATGTGTAAATCTTGGTCCATATTTCTAATTACTTTCTTTGTATAAATTTCGTAAAGTAGAATTGCTGAGGCAAAGGTTTTATATCTATTATCTACATCTCTCTATATCTATTTGTGTATTTTGCTTTTTCATATATACTGCTAAATCAAGTAAATTTATAACATTTCAAGTGCCCATCAACAGGGAATAGGTGTGTTCTCCCCTTCTGCCTCACCTTTCATTCTTGTTAACATTATCTATTAGCATTTTCATAGTTTTATGCTAAATTGGTAAGCCAAAATGATATGTACTTTTTAAATCTAAATTTTAAACATTTTTGTTAAGATGAGATCTCGCTGTGCTGCTTAGGCTGGACTCCAACTCTTGGGCTCAAGCGATTCTCCCACCTCAGCCTCCTGAGTAGCTGGGACTATAGGCATGTGCCACCACGCTCAGCTTTTATTTAATTTAAATTTTTGTTGGTATATACATATTTTAAGCTGATTTTTTTTCTAGTGGGTTAAAGGTGAATTTACCACCACCCTCATTTTTATTGCATATTTTTAATGAACTACCTGTTTATGATATTTATATATTTTGTATACTTTCTGAGAGGTTTTTCTATATTTTAGAAATTGGGATGCTCATTTTAAAAAATTTTAATAATTTCAAACACACACATAAGCATGCTTGTGAATATCATCTGCTTTCTAGCTTCATCAAACCCCAATATTATATTTTGCCATATATGCTTCCTATTTTTGTTAAAAAGTAGAAGATTGTACCTGTATACCTGTGTATCTCTTCCCAAACCTGATCTCATCTTTCCTTTCTCAGAGGCGACTCCATCCTGAGTTTGGTGTCTATCGTTCTCACCCATGTTTGCAACATATGTATGCAGCTATGAAATATGTACAGTCATCCCTCTGTATCAGTGGGGATCGGTTCCAGGACCCCCATGAATATAAAAATCTATGGATGCTCAATCTTTTATATAAAGGTGGCATGTTATTTGCATACAACCTGTGCACATCCTCCTGTATATTTCATTCATAGAGATTCAATGTAGTACTACCATCGTGAGTCAAATTCAAATTTTGCTTTTGGGAACTTTGTCAAATTTTTTTTTTCCTAAATATTTTCTATCTACAGTTGGTTGAATCTGCAGATACAAAACTCTTGGATATGGAGGGCTGACTGTACTATTATTTTGTAGGTTTTCAAATTTTTACATGCTATGTGTCAATCTGCAACTTGTTTTTTATACTCAGCATTACATTTTTGAGATTTCTCTCTGTTGATAAAAAGGTTATAAATGGTCCCAATGTATGAATATATCACAATGTGTACATTTGTCAATGGATACCTATGCTGTTCATTTATTTTTCTGTTTTGCTATTACAAATAATGTTGCAATGGACATTGCATTATCCACAACTGAAAGCTTCTAGAATTTATTCCTAGAAGTGTAATTGCAGAGTTGTACAATATGTGTCCCTTAGGTGTTACTAGATGTTGACAATTTATTCTCCAAAATGGTTAGGCCAAGGAACACGTCATCAGGAAAATGTGAACGCTCCTTCAATTTCTCCACATCATCACCAAAACTTGGTAAGTGTCAAATTATTTCATTTTCACCGGTTTGATGGATGCTAAATGGTATCTCATTGTTTTAATTTTCATCTTTGTGACTACTGGTGAGGTTGAGCATCTTTTTATGTGTGTCATTGGTCATTAGAATTCCTCTGCTGTAAATTGCTTGTTCATATCTTCTGTCCATATTTCTATTACTTCGCTGGTGTTTTATTACTGATTTTAATTCTTTGTGATTATATACATTGCAGATTTCTTCTCCCAGTTTGCGTTTTGTCTTTTCACATTGCCCGTGGTGTCTTTTGTTCGAAAGAGTTTTAAATTTTCTTGTAGACAGATTTACAATTTTTTTCCTTCAGAAATATTCTAGTGTCTTCATTTTTTCTTTAAGTTTTACCAAAAAAAAAAAAAGAGCAATTCTATTATAAAAGGTGTTCTGTGATTGCTTGTAATCCTCTGGCGTTACTAAAATTTACCTTTATTGGTCACTGTGCATGCCACCACGCCTGGCTAATTTTTCTTATTTTTTGTAGGGATGAACAACTATGTTGTTCAGGCTGGTCTTGAATTCCTGGGCTCAAGTGATCCTCCTGCCTCAGCCTCCCACAGTGCTGGGATTACAGGCATGAGGCACTGTGCCTGGCTATAGCTACATTCTATAGGCTTAGTTAAAAAATGATTTTTCTGCCTATGCTCATTGGGCCCAACATGGAGTAAGTGATCAATGAAATTTAGCAATAGACTGTATGCACATGTCTTTCCTGCCTTTCATGCCCTTGGTAGATGTTGCTAATTGACTACGTTATTTCCTTCATTCACATCTCCATATATTCATTTATTCACTATTCAACAACTGTTTTTGAAAAACCTACTATGTCCCTGAGCCTGGTTGTAATCTTTTCAAACCAGCCGTATTGGAAATGGCACTTGTGCACATTGACCGTCCCAAGACTGTGTGTGTGTGTGTGGGGGGGGGCCTGAGTGGTATTTTTCACAGATTTGCAGGTGGGGATACTTATCTCTTAGAATGAATTGAGTATCAGCTCTTGTTTTCCCCTGATTAGGAACTGATTATATAATATGAGAAAATCTGTTTCTTGAGTATGTAGAAATATTGTTCAGTAAACATACTTAGGTCGTATTTCTTTTGGTAGATGAGGTATTTCTTTACTAACTTGCCCAGTTTCCTTCTCTTTCATCATTATTTTCATGTTTCCTACATCTTTTCTTGCCAATTTTATGTTTCATGTTGTCCATTTGGCTAAACATTTCAAATTGATTATCATAAATTGTGCCTTGCCATCATTTATATTTTAAAATCCTTTATATCAATGGTTAAATCACCAGTCTTGGTTTTAATTTTGTTGATTTATGCCTTTACTCTTATTTATTGTATTTCTAAGGGTTTTATCTACCTTATAATCTTTTCAGAGAATAAGCATTTAAATTTATTTATTATTTCCACTGATTTTCTCTTTTCTAGTTTATTTCTGTCCTTATTCTTTATTTTTTTCTCTTTTTCTTTACATTGACTGTCTTCTTTACATAAGATAAGTCAAATGCTTATTTCACTTATTTTATATTTCTATAATAAAAGCACATAAGTCTGCACATTTACTTCTGAGCCCTGATTTATCCACATCCCCCTTAGTTCTGATATGTTGTGTTTTCAATATTATAATATCCTGAAAGCTATTATCATGTTCTTAGTTTCCTACTTGCTTAGGAGAGTTTTTATTGTTGTTAGAAGTTGATACCCATGTATTTGTTTGTTGTTGCTGCAAATTTTTATTTTTATATGATTTTAAACTTACAGAAATGTTAAAAGACTCGTATGAATAACTCCTGTACACACTTGATCCAGATTTGCCATTTCTTTATATTTTTCCCTAATTGCTCACTGTCTTTACATATATGTGAATTTGTTTCTGAATCATTTGAGAATAAGTTGAATATATACATGCATACCTAAATACTTCAATGTATATTTCCTGAGATAGACATTGTCTCTTATAAAAATCAAGAAATGTAACAGTTAAAATCAGGAAATTTCATATTGATACAATATGACTATCTAATCCCATAGCCCATATTCAAATTGTCAGTTATCCCAATATTGTGTTATATGTATAGGAAGATAGATTGGGAGTATTTTAGAGTTTAAAATGATAGGCAACTGAGATGGCTGCATCTATACGGCACCCAAATATCAATATTTATTTTCTTTTTGTACTCTGTTCTTAAAAAGTCCATATTTATTATTGTTTTATTATGTACTTACTATATATTCATAGTAGAAAAATTACAGATAAAGAAAGCAAAATAACAAAAATTACCAGAAATCTCAGTGCACAGAGTATTGAGTGCACTAAATACTCAGTGTGAGTATTTAGATTGTCTAGACTTTTGCTTTCAATCAACAAAACCTCTAGACTTTTTTTCTAGTTAAATAAAATATGAGTACATTAAAAAATGGGATCTTGGGAATGCACTGTGTTGTAAAAAAAAAAAAAATGGGATCACATATGACTTACGGTTTTAACTCTCTTTTAAGTCTCAGTTTGATTTACATACTTTATAGATAATCTTTACAACAACTTGGCAAGGTAGAACCACATTTTTAGATGAGGAATCCAAGGTTCAGAGAGGTTCAATAAATTGCCCAGCTCACACAGCAGTAAGGGATGGAGTTATAATCCAAACCCTGAATTGTCTGCTTCCAAAGCTGTGGATTAGATCAATGTTTTGCCTAGGCTCCTTTAATTGCTTTTACTTATATTATTAACATTTAGTTTTATTGCAAGTAGTGAGAAAAAAATATGTATTTTTTCTTGATTCATTTTTTAGGACCTTATTTGAGAGTTAGTGTATGTACCAATGCCTTATATATTGAAAATACTGTATAATTTATGTTGGTATTGAGTTCAATATATGTCCATTGGTTCTAACATATCAACTGTATAATATTCATAACCTTTGTATTTTTCAAATTTATGTCTACTTTTGTGACATTTTTAATGTCTTCTAAATTTTTGTCTATTTAATTTGTCTTTAATTTTTAAGATTGTCTACTTTTTTCCTTGGCCTTAAAACCTTCCATTACAATTATTTGTTTTTTATTCATTCTAATTCTGTTTGAATTTCTAACTTTGGTAATCTATGTCTTCACAGTTGATTTTACATTTTTCGCTGTAGTCAGGAGCTTTTTTTCACCCTCCCCCCTCCTTTTTTGGCTTTACGATCTCTTTTATATGATATCAACTTTACCAATTGTTTTCTTTTTGTTGTTTGAGCTCCCATGATAAAATTTTTAAATTTTAGCATTTCTGCATCCTTTTTTTTTAAACAACAAACATATTTTTTTAAGCAACAAACATATTGTTGGGTTTTATGTTTTAATCTAATATGAGAATTTGTCATTTTAGAAATGAATGGCCTAAATATATAGAAGTTCTTTGGAATGCAGGTAGTACAGTGACATGAGATGGTGCTCAGCCACTAGCTGTGGACTTTCTACAAGTTCCTTAATTATCCTGTGAGTAAGCTGCTTACTGGTGTCCTCATCTGTAAAATTGTGTTAATGAGCATACCAGCTTCATAGGGTTGTCACAAAGATTAAGTGAGAGCAAGAACACTGAGGAATAAAAGCATATTAAAGCACACTAAACTCATTGTTTATAAAATATAATTGTCAATATTTGCCGTTACAGACATCATGTCTGAAAATATCATTCAAAAGAAGTCTCTTGGCAATAGTATATAAAGCACGTCGGTCAAACAACCATCTATGACCAAAACGGGGGGCAAGCGGCTCTATACTCTCCAGCCCTATCTTAAGTTTCTCTTCGAGATAACAGGAATAACTTACAATAAAAACTGCTGGGAAGCAGCGGTCCGAAGCCCCTTAGAAGTTCTCAGGTTTCAGTTCAAGTTGTCCGTCTCCATTTCCGGCTGCACTGTGGAGAGTCACAGCTTGATTTAAGTTCAGTGGTGTGTTAGGAATCACTGCCTCGCGTTCCACGTAGTTAATTGGGTGTTTAGATTGTGCAAACAAGTTGTTTGCTCCCATAATGGGTATTGAAGCTGGAGGCTTCGTTGTGCAAAAACTGAAACTAAGAAGAACCAATCAAGCAATGATAGATTTTCTACTTCCTGATCCAACGAAAGGCGATCTCGGGGGAGCCAGATGTGAGGACCGATTCTCAGCCCGCGCTTCCCCCGCCAGCAGTCCTCCCGCTGCTGCACAACTGGAACCGCTGCATCCGTGGAAACTGCTGGGAATGAATTCTCAGTCACTTCTGCTCTTCGGGATGACACAGGGGCAGAGAGGAAAGGTTTTTAAAAAAGCCTGAAGTTTACATTAGAACCCATTATTAATTTTTTCAAAATGTTCTTGGTATTTTAGGATCCACACAACCTTAAATCGGACAATGCTGTATTACCAAACCGAGGAGTACACAGTCTATGATATTACAGTCTGATAAACTTCAGAATGACATGATTTACTTTTAGTTGTATGAGCTTCAAATCTCCGATGGCTTCTATTTGATCACTCAGAGGAAGATATGGGTCCATTCCCCACATGATGCAAAAAAGCGGTTTTCTGGTAACAATCATCATCTGGTCCCTTGTTAAACGCAATGTTTCCAGGTCCCCTCCCCCTGGGAGATTCTGATTCAGTGGATCTGGGATGGGGCCTCAGATCTGTGTTCTTAGCATCAGCTTGGGAAATAGCAGAGTAGACTGAGGGAACAGTCCGCTTTTAGAATCAGACGGGCCTGGGCTTAATCCTGGGTCTTTCCCTCACTAGTTATGTGGCCTTGCACAAATAAATGACTTAAACTTCCTTAACCACATCTGAATGTTTTTATCTGGAGATAAAAAACATCTACCTTAATCCTTGAGGGGATTAAAATAACTCCAAAGCCCTTTATAGCATCCACTTTTCTCAGCATGGCTAAATCATTTCTATCTGGGTTAATTTGAAGATTATCTGGGCACTTATTTAGCACACAAGCATATGTGCTTTTACTTATTTTTTTGATTTATTTGGCATATATTTGTAAAGCTTTCACTGTGTGCAAGACACTGGGATTCCTCGAACCCACTGAGCACCTCCCTGGCGGTGTGGATGTCCACATGGCTCATCCCAGGCTTTTGAAGGAAATGCCCAAATTTCTGTGTGAGCAACTTTATTTAGCAGACTTCTAATTATTCAGGGGGCTCCCTGAGTTAGGAGTGCCATGTCCTTATCTCTCCCTTGTTCCAGAAATCCCAGTTTTCTTGAATCCAACCATGTGTATATTTTTTTCTTCAACAGAAAATATACAACAAAATTATTCTATTTGAGTTTATTCAGAATAAATAAACTCAAGGGACTTTGCATAATGCAAACTTCCCTTCCTGGACACAAAAGCTTTTATACTTTTGTTTCTCCCATCCTAATAGCAAGAGTCTGATGGATTTCTGATGAATATACTTACATTTTATTTATATTTAGTCTTGCTTCAAAGAAGTTAAAGTGCTTTTTAAAGACACAAACAATGTAAGGCTTATTAAAAAGAAAATTTAGGTAGACAAATGAGGGTAGGGATATGTGGTGCATCCGTAGATGAAATTATACATCACATACATGTTGTACCATCCTTTATATTAATACTTCATAGTCGTCAGCCAGCTATTTGGCTCTGAACTCTTTAGCACTCATTGTAAACCCTCTGCAGACAAAAGATGAAGGTGTTGACTTTCAAGCCAATTATTGGGATGATCATCTATATGAGTCTTGAACTTTGTTCTAACTTTTCCATTAGCCTAAGACTTTAGGTCCTAATCAACATTAGAGTCATTGAGAGCCTACAGAAGGGTCATAAAATACCATGGAAAACTATGTGCTCTCCAGTCTTCCAGCCAAACACAAAATGGATCAGGGAATAAGAGGTCTCTTGCTACAGAGGAGATGAGAGCTGGGTGGAAGAACTGGGCCAAAGATCAGCCGGTCTTCTGGTCCAGAAGCTATAACCATGGCAACAGTAGTAACACCCTTGAGAGGCACCAGCAAAGAGAGCAGCCGGTCATACTTCTGGGATAGGCTCTAGGTGAGGGAAGTTTATGCAATGTCAAGGCATAGTCACTGGGAGAAAATTGTCACTTTCACGTTAACCTTGGAAACTCATATTGACAAAGCAAAGGCAAGTGTCCCATGGTACATCCTGGCTGAGGCCAGGCGTGAGTCCCTTGCGTGGGGACCTGTAGCCTGCCTCAGGTTTGCCTTTTATTCCCTTTACTTTCTAGTAACAGTGCTTTTCAATAAGCAAAGCCCAGAGGAGGATCGTTGCTTTTGAAGCCACGCTCTTGTCTGCCTCATTCATTTCAAACAGAGACACTTCTCAAAGAGATGAAGGCCTGTGTACAAACAACAATGCCCGCTGCATTCTCTTGCCTGCAGCTGTGATGCGGTGGCTTTTGATTCTACACAGAAGCTGCCTTGTTTCCAGCGCTGATTGATGCATCTCCTGAATGAAGGAGGCAACAAGAACAAATGAGCAGGCCTCCTGGTAAGGCAAGGTACTTCAAGAGAACGGGCTTGAAAGCTCTTCAAACAAAAGATAAACACGAGCTTCCACAAAAGTAAAGAATTCTGAAAGGCATCGAGCTGTTCCTGGTTGATAATTTGCAGTTCTTAAGGTTTTCCACGTGTTTGTACAAACACATATAAGCTCCTTGGATACATCTGACCTGGGATTTTAGACGTTTTTGGTGGAGGGGGAAAAAAGTTCCATCCAAATAGATGGATGGAAATAAAGAGCACAGGAGGTCTGAGTCTGGCGCGAGGCAGCGGAACAGAAAACAATGCCTTGAAAGAGCTGGTCAGGAGGCCTCTCTGTCTAGGAGAGGGAATGTGATTTCTTGCTGGAAAAACATGGAAAGTCCCATAAAGGCTCATTATGAACACCATGGGCAGCACCAGGACCTGCTCTGTGGATGCTCTGAGAGATGAGCCTCCTCCTCCCACAAACCCCTGTGCTTCTGTTTTGCCGAATAGATGGAAACAAAACAGTGAAAAATCAACATGAAAAATGTAGCCATATTACTTTTAGAAGAAAACCCTACCAAACTCCCTGTGAGTCCGCATTCTTCATAGTGCGGGGGCGGGGCATGGCGCAAGCTCAGGGGATGGGTGGGGGGTGCTGGGGAGGCAGGAGGGAGAGACAGGGAGAGGTAAATGAAGTGGGAATCCTTGTCCTAAACAGTGGTTCTTACACACCACGTTCTCCTAAAAAAATAAGGTCCACCAGCTGGATGATGTTCTACTGTTTAACTTAATTAAGGTTACTATCTCAGTTTCACAGAAAAAATGTTAATCAAATCAGACACTCTTGGTGGCCCACCTGACAGCCATTCTCTCCTTTACCTCTTTGCAGGCAGAGCCCAGTTTTGATTGGGAGTCCCTCTGTGTCTGTCATGATTCAGGGAAGGTTGACTCCATCCTGAACTCCAGGAAAAAAATTCTGATTTTATTTTTTTGGTGACAACTATGGTAGGCAGAATTTTAAGAGGGCTTCCATGATCTTCACCCTCTGGCATCGTGCCCATGATCATGGCAAAAGGCAGATTATCTGGGTGAGCCGAATCTAAGCACACAAGACTAGGCTGGTGGAAAGGGGGTGGCTGATAGAAGGGGGTGTCAGAGAGATTCAAAGCAGGAAAAGGATTCAATGCACCACTGCTGTTTTTGAAGATGGAGGGGACCACGTGCCAGGACTGAGAGTGGCCTTGGATGTGGAGATTGCCCCTGGCTGACAGCCAGCAAGGCATGGAGACCTCAGTCCTACAATCGCAAGGAGCTGCATTTTGCCAACAACCTAATAAGCTTGGAAGTGGATTCCTCCCCAGTGCCTCTGGATGAGGGGTAGAACCACTAACACCTTGACCTGGCCTTGTAAGTACCTAAGCAGAACACCTGCTCAAGCCTTCCCAGACTTCTGGCCTATAGAACTGTGACAAAACAAATGGATGTTGTCTTAAGCTGTTAAGTCTGTGGTTATTTATCATGCAGCCAGAGAAAACGAATACAGCAACAGGTAGATAGTGTCAAGAAATTCATATTTCTGCCCAGGAGGAATCAGTTTCAGTTCTGACCCTAATCAGGAAGCAGAAAGTTACCTGTGGCAGAGACTGTTAATTAGCTATCCAATAACCGCCCTCCACTTGTTCCCTTATGCATCCAGCCCTCCAAAAGCCAGAAATCCTAGGTTCTTGTTTTCCCAGCCACCCTTGCCACTGGGGTGGACGTGTGACTGGGATCTGCTTTTGGCCACAGGCCTGTGAGGATACGAAACTCAACTTGTAGCAGCCATTTCATAGCCATGTGCTCACAAGCCTGAGGATGATAGAGTGGAAAGAAAGAAAGATCTTGGTTCTTCCATGACAATTTTGAGCTAAGGTGTCAACTCTGTAATTGCCTACTTTTGCATCTCTTGTTATGTGAGATAATTAAATGTCCTTATTGCTTAAGTCTATGTCAGTTGGGCTGTCTGTTGCTTGAAGCGGAACACATCCTTACTGATACATAACGCTTCCTACCAAAAAGTGTAGTAGGCAGAATGCAGAGGCATCTGGGGCAGACCACGTAGAGGCTGAGGATCAGGCTGTTGGCACAAGTTGGAAAGAGTCCATAGGTGGTTCGTAGCATGAAGACAAGTAGCTCTTGGGTGATATCTAGAATTGTTAAACACAAGTGAAATTGACACAGATTAGAAGATTTCCATCTCAAGATGTTCTCTAAATCTATATTTTCTATTTCCTGATATTCTTTCCCAATGCAGAAAAGTTTAGGTGGTCGTGGACTGATGCTATATGAAATTCTAGTCATATGACCTTGGATCATTCATCTAACCTCGGTGAGCATCACTTTACTCATCTGCAAAGTGGGGATGAGATAACACCTTACATCACTTGGCTTATTGAGGATCAGAGTTGAGTGTATATGTGAACTTGCTTTGGAAGCTTTAAAGACCAGCTCTGGTGTAATGTCAAAATCTAGCTTGGTGCCTGGCACACAGTAAGTGTGCTCAATAAATATTTGTTGGGTTAGCGTGCTGGGCCTGTTTGTCCACGTCAGATTTGTTTGCACTGCACCATGAGCTGGAAGGTTGGGCTTCGGTCTTCCTAATTGCTCCATGTAACACCTACTCCAGATAAGACTTACAGGATTTTATTAAGTACTTTCTTCTCAGCAGGGCTGTATTAGGTACTGCAGCCTGGATGGAGAATTCAGCTTTTGTTTCCTATGTATTTTCCACTAAATATGTTGTGACAAGGTGTCTGTTTTGGTCAGGGACACTGTCAATTATTCCTCTCTCATCCCGAATTTCTCTACAATGCAGGGTGTGGAGACATCTGTTGGCTTTAACCTAGCACTGTTGTGTGGGAGGCTTTGGCTCCGCTTGGCAGGGCTGTATCCAAGGCAGGCTGGCCCCCTGTGAACTCCCAGGCTGCTGAGACAGGTGGTGCCTTTGAGACATTATGGAGCAAAAGGAGACAATCATACCTGGGCCTTTAAAAGCTTCCCTGTGCCAGACAAACCAGGAACCGATTTGCTTCCTTAAGGTCTGCCCCCTGTGCATCATTGATGTCCCCAACCCCTCATCCATGGCTCACGTTTCATGGCACCCACCCATGAATCTTGTCAACTGTCGGCCTCTCCTAGTGAGAGCCCTGGGACTGTTGCTTGCTGCGGACTGTCTGACACTAAGCTCTCCCTGGTCTGGGTCTTGCTGTGCTCCATGCCACACCGTATGAGAAACATGCAGAGACACCACTAGCAGCTGACATGTTGGCATCCCAGAAACACTTGTTCTTTTCCAGTTCCTCCCTGGAGGGAATTATTTTGGAGTGAGATCGGCTGTCCGGGAGCTAGAAAGCATCAGACTGTGAGACCGGGGACGCTGCCTCGCTGTATGATTTAATGAGCAACAAAGAAGTTGAACACACTATTTTAGAACTGAGACCTAGATGGTGTCACTGTGATGAAAATAGGATGAAAGAGTGTGGGGTCAGCGGAGAGAGCATGGCTGAGGCGAGGAGAGACAATGAACGTTTTGATCAGAGAAGGCAAAACGTGGGCTGCAAGCAGTGGGGTTGAGTGTAGAGAGAACGGCCACCACGGTGGAGACCGGTTCTCTCTCTCTCACTCTTGCTGTGCCCCAGAGACGCTGTGCCTCAGTCTCCTCATCTGTCAAGGGCCACCTTGGGTTCCCGGCTCTACCTGCATTGCAGATGAGCCAAACATGTACATGACAATAGAAAAGCATGATGAAGATGGAAGGTATGTTGAATTCTCCTTGGCGTCTTTGGTTTCTTTCTGTATGCTTGATATAAAACGCAGGTGAGGAATCTCCTCACTCTTCACTTTCGCTCCCAAAGCTCCCCCTCCTCTCCCTGAGGCAGTGAGTTGTGGGCGTGGCCTTGAGGGGGACATGAAGCAGCTCTTGGTGGGGGATATTCCATAGAAAGCAGCAAGGATGGTGACAGCTCCTTGAAGTGGGTCACAAGAGCATCCCCCACTCCAACTGACAGTCTCACAAGTTTAGTCATGAAAAGTGCTCAGCTTCAGACGAGCAGGAGCAGGAGTAGAGACCCAGAGCGAAGACGGTCTTAATCTACAGTCACAGGATGGTTGAGAAGAAAAAAAGGGCCAGTGAAGAAAACTGATTTTGAAAATAGATCAGCATCTCCTATATTCCTAGATTTGGGAGGAAACCTAGGCAGCCGCCCAGGGCGGGACGGATCCTGCCAAGAACAGGAGCTCCCTGCGCGGGGTGCAGCGCCCCTGCTGGCAGCCCTGTGTCTCCGCAGCCACCTTCCATCCACCCAGCCTCCTCGAATAGACTTCACTGCCTCTAACCTTATTTTTAGAACATTTCCCCTTTATCTGTATTCTGAAATGTATCCATCCAATTCTACTTTGATGAAACCGAGTGAACAGAAAAATATCAGGGCAACAGATGTTTATTAGATGTTTTTGCTTATTTCTCATGCTTTCTGAAGGACCTGACCATGTGAGAAGTGAAGTCTTTCCCTCCTTCTATAAGGTGAGCTTCAAGGAGGAGGAAAGACAGAGGGGAGGGGGACGCAAGTGTGGACAATACAGAAAAGTGTACAGAAACAGGAACCCCCCCCAACACTGTAATTGTCGTTAATATTTAAACATTATTTCTTTCATTCTTTTTATGTATTTTCATGGTTTATTTTCTACACTTAAATTTTCATCCTTTATTACTCAATATTATATACCATAAATATTTGTGTATGTAAGTAAACATTCTTTATAAACTTTTAAAACTGCTATTACAATATTTCATCTTATAGATATACCGTAATTAACCATTCCTACAATACTTAAGACTGATTTCATTCTTTGGTTATTATAAATTACTCACTGGTGAACATTTTTTTGTCTAAAATCTTAACCACACTAAGAGTTTTCCTTAGGATATATTTTTATATGTGGTAATGTTGTTTCAAAGGGATATGAATTTTACTCATCTGTAAAATGGGCATAAAAGCTCCCAGCCTCATCCATCATCTATGAAAAGAACAGGGTACATGAGAGAGGCACAATGAAAAGAATCTCACATTTTCCTTCCTTGCCAGTATTCCAATCTGGAACCCTCATTCTGCAACTTTAAGTTCCGGGAGGGAAGGGACTATTTCTGTTTTGTTTGCCACTGTCTTTCCAGCGCCCAGCAGCTAGCATTAATAAACATCTGCTGAATAGATAAAGTGTCAGCCATGAACATGAAACTGACTGCTTGATTTGGGTAGCCCTGTGTAGGTACCGTGGGGAATGAAGGGCAACATAAAGGGATATGAATGATGACAAGAAATGCTTCCTGCCCCTGAGTGGCTTACAGTGTTGGACTCCGGGCATGGCCTGGTTCACCTGCTTCTCCTTCTGGGCCTTACTCTGTGTGGTGCCAAGGTCCTATGTCTGTCAGCCTCACTGCTTACAGCTCTAGTGGGACCACTTAATGCACAGCAAGACACTTTTCATGTTAATAAGTAAACCTCTTCAGCATCATTTTAGTGGTTACATTGTATTCCATGATATGGATAGTCATCCAAGGGGTTATGATGATTTAGTGATTATTTATAAAAGCATATATTGCACAACAATATCTGGAAAATAAAAAAAAAAAGTGATCACTATGAGCCAACAGGGCATGTTGCCTTCCACTTTCTGTTGTAAGCCTGTTCCAGGGAAGAAGCAAAGTGTATGAATTGTCCCTGGACCCTACCCCACCCAGATACACATACCATTCCCTAAAGGAAAGCCCTTTTTGTCACTGTCAGAGTTGGACTACAGTTGTCAAAGTGTTCAAAGCTACCTTTAATCACATTTCTATTTTTTTCTGCATTGGTATAAAAATGTCATTACTTTTTCATCAAAATTGAAAATAACAAAGAAAACCCTGAGGACAAGGCAAGGTTGGGTAGGAGTCAGCAATATCCCAGACATAGAAGCAACTAACTTTCCTATGGCCAAAACTATTTCAATTCTGAGGACAGCAGCACATGTGGCCACATACTCTGCTTCTTGCCTCTCCTACCCAATTCTCCCCCCATCCCCATCCTCATTCCTGCCCCCAAACAACTCAGCTGGGCTGTTCCCATGGCCACTGTGCATAGGGCTATCCAACACGAGCCCAGATGGCAGCTTTTATGACAGCTCTAGGATGCCTCATTACCCATGTTATGTACTATTATGTGCATCGCATGTTAAATTAACAGTATCTACTGTGCTAGGGGAATGGAATGGTAGTTACTCTCCTTCTGAGCATTTACTCAGGCTTGCCATCTGGCAAATCTAGTAACCAGGTGGTGAACCTAAATAACCTCACTTTGATGGGAAATAGGACCCCAGTTGGCCCTGTTCTTGCCACCTGCAGCCGTCTTCTCGTGGAGGGAGGTGTCTAGGGCTTCAGAGTCATGCCATCTCTTAATCCAGTAACTATTTGTTATGAGCAACACTACCACTTCACTTATGCAGAACTCTGCTGTCCAGCAACATCACCAATTTGGAATATACTCAGTACCAGGAGACAAACCATAAAAGGTTGTGTGCAGCTGAGGTAGCAAGGAAGCTCATACGCCTTCTTCATAGGAAAGCTTTCTTGAGCCCTGGCTCAGAAAATACTTACTCTTACTTTGCATTCAGTGATGACCATCAAGTTCATCTGATTTCCAAGGATTCAGTATATTGGAAGCCACAGATTAGAGGGGAGGAGAGAGTGAGTAACAGCAGACACTTTGACAAATAACAAGGAATACCTGAAGCTTAAAAGCAGATCCAAAATCCAAGAACTAAAAACACAGCAAACTAGGGTCATTTAGTAAGGGGTGAGGGGTGCTAGCCCTTTAATGTTACCCGGGGATACCACAGTGCAATGATGGAGTCTGGAATCATAAACCTCTGTCATCAGCATTAATTATGATCAGTGGAGACCATTTCAGGGGCAGGGACTTAGGGATATGTTTTTTCCAAATGATTAAAATAAAAAGGTTAGGTGCATTAGGAATTGAACACTCCACTCTTCAGGAAAAATCATATATCCAGGAGTAAAGCGAATTAAAATATTACATATGATTTTTAAAAAGATTTTTTCATTATAAAATAGGGTAGGTTCACTGAAGAAAATTTAGAAAACTATATAAGCAAAAAGAAGAAACTAAAACATAGCTATGACCTCCACCTCCAAAATATAACTAGTGTTAATATTTTATTGGCTCTTTTGCTTGTCTTCATACATATTTGCATATTGATACCATTTATCTATCTGTCACCTGCCTGCATGCCTATCTCTAATTAGTTGGAGCTATACCTAAGAAGTTGGATCATACCACACCGTAACTTGCATTTAGCCCCACTTAATGCACAGGCAAAAAACTTTTCGTGTTAATAAGCACACCTCTTCAGCATCATTTTAGTGGTTACATTGTATTCCATGATATGGATAGTCATCCAAGGGGCTATGGTGATTTAGTGATAATTTATAAAAGCATATATTGCATAGCAATATCTGGAAAATAAAAAAAGTGATCATTATGAGCCAATAGGGCATGTTGACTTCTACTCTAACAACCACCAATTCCACTGCCATACAAAGCTTGGCCTTATGAGCCATATTGGTTGTTTGCCTCTTGTTTGTGAAGGGGTCCAGAACATGTCACCCTAAAATATGCCACTTTGGCATAAAGATTATTTTGAGCTGAAGGCAATTGAGAATCAACAGACACAGGAAAAGTTCTCTGCCCTTTTGTTATCTGCCTAAAAGCAGAACATAACTGTCCCCACCTCTGCTGTGCCAGGGGAAGGACAGCAACCCTCATGATTGGAGATGGAGAGCTGGCACCAAGATGAGTCTGCATAAACAGACCTTACTAAAATAGCCCTTATCTTTCATTAGTTTTCCTCATGTATTTCCTAGTCACTTTCCTACAATTTATTACCCCTATTTCTCACAATTTATCAACCTTCTTTTCTTTATCTCGTCACTTCTCCACAATTTATCACCTTTTGTTAAAATGATATGTAAGTCCCTGAGCTTAACTGCTCCTTCGGGTTTTTCACTTCCTTTCTGTGAAGTCTGTATGCATGTAGAATTAAAAACATTAGTAAAAACTGTATGCCTTTTCTCCTGTTAATCTGTATTTTCTTGGTTTAATTCACAATAGACCTCCTCATTCTCCTCCCCTCCTTTCCTGGACTTTAAACAGAATTAAAATTATATGCTATATTAAATGCCAATTGTTTGCCCCTCACAGTGAAGAGCAGTCCTTTTTAATTCTTAAACTTTCACGTGCATACAAATCACCTGGAGGTGTTAAAACGCGGATGCCAATTCACTAGGTCTGAGGTAGGGCCTGGGAGTCTGCATTTCTAATCAGCTCCCTGGAGATGCTGAGGTCACTGGATGGAGACTCACAGTGAGTAATGAGGGTTTAGAGCATGCATCAGAGTCACCTGGAAGGCTTGTTAAAACCCAGATTGCTGGGCTGTCAACAACGGAGTGGCTGATTTAGTAGGTCTGGGCTGGGGCCCAAGAATTTGCATTTAACAAGTGCCTCTTAAGTGGTGCTGCTGCGAGTCCAGGGAGCACACTTTGAGAACCCCTGGATTAGAGGACAGTCACTGGAGCCAGGCAGACTAGCTGTGCACCTAGAGTCCCACTTTGTCCCTGTGTAAGCTCAGTGAGTTGCTTAACCTCTGTACCTCAGTTTCCTTATCTGTAAGTCAGGGATAATAATACCACCTATGTCGGATGACTTTTGTGAGGCACTCTGTCTGCATTATATAATGTCCCATCTTTGTTTGCCATTCCTTTCAACTAGGTCGATGTTTAAAATGTGCACATTTGCTGCTTTTCTGAAAATCTTTTGAGGGGCAAGGTATTCCTCTCCCCAGGTATATCCAGAAGGACTCTCTTCTTTCGTTCGTTGTGCCCTAAAGGGCAAAAAGTCCTCACGTGCACTTTTTCACCAGCTGCTGATTCCTCAGTAGGCACAAGGATGCTGGGCGCGGGCTGCCTCTAACCTGGATGCTCCGGAAATCCTTACACCATAAATAAAGAACACAGCCAAACCTCGCGAGAACAACATCATCTCGGGCTGCGGCAAGGAGATGACTCCCCCAGCTTCCCCGGGAGGGCCTGTTCTCCGCAAGCTCAAAGCCCGTTCTGGCTAGCGACTAGAAAGAGCAGTTCCCAGCACCTCAGGGGTCCCTCTTTCTGAGCGCTTTAATCATATGCAAGGTTGACAGTAAAGAGAGAAGTAAGCAGAGCCTGCAGCTAGGTTTTCCACCTGTCTGGGCGGCTGGGGAGGGAGCTTAGTGCGCTGGCCCGAATTTCAGCCAGAGCAGCCAGCAAAGCCCAGAGACAAGAGGCAGGAACGCGTGTGGGCGCTACCAGGTGGGCCCAGCAGGTGCAATGCGGAGTGGGCGACCAGGCCTCTTTTGGTATGCTGGAGGTTCCCACTTAGTTACCTGAGGGAGGTAACTGTACTGGGACGCTTTTGATTGCAAGTAACAAAAAACAACTTGCCTTAGCTTAAGCCAAAAGAGGACTTTGTTATAAGGATTCAGGGTGTTTCCCAGCACCCAAGGACCGGCTGCAGCAGTCCCGTAGGAAGACATTGAACAACAGGTCAAAAAAAAAAGGCACCCAGACTCATCTCTCCTGACATCACACTCCCCATATGAACTTTGTCTGTTTTTACAGTCCCCATGGGCTATATGCACCCTATTCCACAGCACTGGAGCTGTCAGGGTGACGTGTTTTAGATTTTATGTGTGCTTAGAGACCGACTTTTTCTTAGGCCCAATTTCAAATGTGGGGAAAAGAGGCTCTGATTGGTCATCTTGGGTCAGGTGCTCAGCACTGGTCCAATCAGAGACTGCCTTGTTGGGGAGCAGAGCCATATTGTCCAAAATGGCTGCTGGGGCCCTCACTTGTGGGCGGAAGTGGGGCGGTGAGGGGCTTCTTCACGAACCAGGCAGACACTCCAAATGGATTACCTCAGAGGAAGGACGGAGCAAACTCCGAGGTCTCTTGCCCCCTGAGGCACTCCAATTTGACCTTTCTGTTCAACACCGGTTCTCTCCCTGTCAGCAGTGGAGGGAAAGCAAGTGACAGCGGTTATGGGTTTGGGCTGAGAGGACGGGGACGTGCCTCTCCTGGGACGCAGGCGTGTGACAACGTTGGAAACAGTATTGAGCTCTGGAAGGTGACCCAGTACATAAATAGCAATGAGATCAACCTGGCTAGCACCATTTTGGAAGCTGAGAAAATCAATGACAGCACACCAGCGGGCAAACAGTTCTTCCATAAAACATGAAGAAATGTTTCCCTAAAAGTATGATTTTTAAACATCAAACAGAAAATTAATGGAAATCAAAATATAAGGAAACATCACTCACCTGTGATATCACTCTGTTGTCTTTGACCTCTCTTTCCTTCCAGCTTTCGTTCCAATGCACACAGAATCCTACATAGTTTCAGAGTACAAACAACATTTTGTGTTCCGTATTATGTAATGAGTAATTTCCATGCTGCCTTGTCATCTTGATTATCTTTATCAGTGTGCCATCCTTCAAATTAAGTATGCTATACTTTACTCAGCACATAATTAAGATCTGATTTTAAATTTGAGCCTGTGGAGCGAGAAGGAATCATAGGAAATCATTGCGTCCAAGGAAAATGAACTTAGGAGAGTGCCTTCTCCAAGACTACAGAGCTAGTTAATTCCAGACCTGGGACTAGATGTCATTCATTTTCTTCAAATGTAGGTTTAATATTTACCCACTTCATGCCAGATATGGGTGCATGGGTTGCATCTCAATTCATGACTCTTTCCACCACATTGCATTACCTAATTAACATTTTTTAAGATAGGAGCCGTTTCTTATTTTTCTTAACAGAGGAAAGAGTGCTTTTTCAACTCACTGTCATGAAAATAGAGGTTGTAGAGCTGAAATGAGTAACAGCAATTTAAAATCAGACTGGTTTTGTGACTGGTAGATAAGTCGGCGTGCAAAGACATTTATGTTTCCTAGGTTTGGCTGGCTTTCGCAATGCCCTTTGCAAACTCCACGGGGATTTTAAGCTTTAAGTCTGGTTATAAGCTTATGCAAGCTGTTAGTCACCTTTTTAGATGAAAAGCACCACAGGCTTATGCTTAAAAATGTTCTGTGCTTCACTATGGATTCCTTTTGAGTAATTCAGCTGTAGTATGATTTTGAGGGAGAAGTGATTGAACAGATACATTTCAAAACACATTTGCATTTAAAAATGGAGTTTATCAGCTAAAAGAACTTATCTTGAAAGGTACACATGCAGGGAAAATTTAGAACAAGTAGAACAATTTAGACATGATAGCTATGAATTACCTAAAAGTTTAAAATGCTGGGGGCACTTGATCACGCAGAATCCCAGGCATGGATTGAATCTTAAATATCTGGTGTTTTGCTTTAGAAAACATAATGAAAAAGGAAATCTTGTCACTGCTGTATCTCCACAGATCATTCCAAAACATTCTAGGCATGCATCAACACAATTGTAAACACACATTTGACCAGAAACAAACCAGTGAAGTGGCCTAAGCTTTTGGTACAGTGAGGAGGGTGGGCTCTGGACACCCCTGATGCTTGGGTTGGCATCTAAGGTCTAGCACTTATTACATATGTGAACTTGGCTAGGTCTCAGTTTCTTCATCTGCAAAATGGGAGAATAATCTTGAACTCATAGAACTGTTGTGTTAAATTGATTGTGTTAAATCATGTAATGCCGTACCTTTCAAACTCTAATGTGCACACAAATCATCTGGATCACGTTAAAATGCAGGATCTCATTAGTAGGTCTACGGTGTGGCCTGATATTCCAGATTTCTAACAAGCTCTGGGTGATACTTGAGGGTCTCTGGGCCACACTTGGGGTAGTGAGGATGCAAAGTGCCTGTTCCATGAGAAACGTTCAATAGTGTCAGTTACTGTTTTTACCCTGCAGGTGGATTTCTTGCTCTCTTTCTTTCCTACCACGCTACCATCATTTCTGCCCACCCAGATGTCTCCTTTCTTTCCTTCTGCTCTCTAGAGGTCTTCCAGACCTTTCTGTTCTAGCTGCACCTTGGCAGGTTCTCATAACTCACCGCATAAATACTTACGATGTGTATGTGTGTGAGGGAGATGGCGCAGATGCTGAAATGGCCACAATGAGATTTGGAAAGGGCAGTTCCATTTCCGCCATGCCATACATTGTGACTTACACTCTCCAATTAAAAGTAACTCAGTCTTTTCTGGGCTAACATGGCCTTTGTCTTAATAGCAACGAGTAAGTCAATTTGAAGTTCAGGCCCCCTGTGGGAGCTTTCTGAGGATCTCCCCTACCTCCCCCATGCCCCAGTGCCTTCAAGCAAGGGAAGCCTCCCTGTCCTCACTGCTTCAGGGAGACGCTCCCGGTCAGAGTGCTGTGCTTCTCTGTCAGCTGCCTCTGACCTCCCGCTGGACTCTCCCCAGCCACAGCCTCTGTCCTTGGGCATCTGCTACTGACACATACATGGTGGGATAACTTGGGGCTGCTCTCCTGCCAGCTTCAGGGCTTGGTGGTCCCCCTTGTTGGTACAATGCCGTCTCAGCCCTCCCTGGCCTATAGATCCTCTGACAATCAGCTGTGTCACCTGATGTTACTTGACAATGGCCCCTCAAGGCATACTCCATGCTCTCAACTCTCACCAGGTGCACATGAGAACTTCTGGACACTTCCATATCATGTGTGAACGGAGACATTCAGGGCTCCTATTCTGGCCCTCTCTCTTCCTAAACATGGCACCCTGTCATTTTGACCTGCTGTGTCTGCCTTATGTTGGCACAGGGGCATCAGGAGGTGGTCTCTCTCTAGAATTCCAAACAGGAAATGAGACGGATCTGCCTTTGTGTTCAGCTTTCCCTTTATCCCACTGAAGATTTCTCTGTCTCTACTCTTTGCTCTGAGCTGAGGCTCAGAGGTTGGGGGCAGTGGAGGGGGGTGTCTCAGGAGGCTACTTCTTCCCAGGTTCATCCAGACCTCCCCACTTCCTCTGAGGAAGGGCTTCTACTGTCCCTTCTGCCTGCTGGAAATTGTTCTACGTTATATCTTCCTTCTGCCTTACCGCATAAGCTCTTTGTTTTAGAGAGATCCAACTGCCCCTTCCCCGAGGCAATAAATCTCATGCCCTAACCATAATGATGGGAGAAAAATTTTGCTCATTTAGAAGGGAAATTAGATTAAAAATATTTTAAAAATATTATTCTAATTATATATAGCTGTTATATATATAGTAAAAATGAAAACTGGGCCTCTTTTGCTCCTTTCCTTTGTCCTTAGCGGACATTACTAATCTGTCACATTACATAGCCTCGGGAACCCTCCTAACAGAGTGTCCCAGTCAGCCAGTAACGATCAACAAGATCTGCCTGTGGAGATGGAAGCTTTTTCTATCACTGGTATAGTCAAACCTGGAGAAGGTAAAGAAAAGAAGCAGGATCTACCCCTCACATCCACACAAGTAATGTGAGTTTTAAATCTGGAAACTATATAATTGGAAATCACTTTAAAGTTTGAAATCTACTACATCCCTCCCAAGTGGTCACTCAGCCTCTGCTTGCATAACTCTAATGATGGGAGCTCACTACTCGTTGCCAGTGAATTGCATTTTTAGACTATTCCAAGTAGCAGAAAGACATTCAATATGTTGTACTGAAACCTGCTCCCACACATAACATATTTAATTCCCATCCACACTGTCAGCCCTGCAGATCTCTGATGGCAGCCACCATGGCCCCCCTAGTGTCCCCGCTCTAGGTTCAATCTGCCCAGTCCTTTTCAATGGCAGAGACTGCAGCCCCAGCTTGGTGGCTCTCCTCTGGAGCCTTTCCCACTTAATGAGATATTAAAATTAAAGGAGATGACTTTGATGCAGGAGCCACCCACTCCATTTTTTAAAAATTGGAAACAGAAGTTTCATGAAAGGTGCTGATTGCTGGGAAGTATAAGGGTCCCAGCCCCCTGCAGCCTCATGCTATGTTCTCAGAAACTCTGGGTTGTCCTGGTGTGTGCGTCCATTTTTCTCCCCCTCCCTGCACCACATGCACACACACATACACGTGCGCATACACACACGTGCACACACACACCCCCCTCTAATGGGAATCATTGCTCAGCGGCTGCTCAGAGCAGCAGGCTGCACATGTTTGCTTTACTGCTTCCTGCTCTAAACTACAGGTTTAACAAGGTGGCTATAGCAGAAAAATGTTTTCAGCATAGACGGTGAAATTGAAATCCCTTAGTTTTGGGAGATCTGTGAAAATACCCTATCGAAAAGAGTTGGGAAAGGCCTGAAAGGGGCTTGCTAAAGTTGAGACTCAGAAAACAATACCCCAAAATGAAGGCCTCAGAAAGCTCAGACGGAAAAGTTTTTCTCTGCCCTTCTCCCACTGTCCTGTCCCTCAGCCCCATTCTCCTCTGAGGCTAACCATGAAAATGAGAAGCCCTTTTCCCCAAAGCCAGCCATAAAACCTAAAAATATACTCCAACTTTCCTTCTGCCTTTCTGTATAAAAACTGGTTGTGAAGAAATTATCTGATCTACCTTATTTGACTGTAGGTCATGAGATCCCCATTCTTGCCCCACACCCAGAAGGAAGGAATTCGTACTCAGAGAGGCCAAGAAGAGTCTAGACACACAGGCCTTACTGGGTTTCCCCACTCAGTCTATTAGCATTAGGTCATACCCCTTTTATCCAATCATATTTCTACATGGCTGTCCATATTTTGTTGAACCTAGGCATAAAAATGGACAATTTCCCCTGTATCTTTGGGTCTTCATTATGAAGGCTCCTATGTCATATAAAACTATGATCAAATAAATTTTGTATGCTTTGTCTCCAATTAATCTGCCTTTTGTCAGTTGATTTTTCAGTGAACCTTCAGAAAGGGAAGAGGAAATTTTTCCCTTGGCCCCTACACTAATTCCTTCTCCATTTTGCCACCACCAGATGAATTGATGCTGCTTATCCGGGTGGTGAATCCAGTAGAAACTTGTATGTAGGCCACGGTTAAGGAACCATCATTAAGAAGAATGAAGGTAGTAAAAACAACCAACATGACTGAGCATATTCTATGTGCCTAGTCCTGTTCTATCTGCTTTACATTTATGAACTCATTTAATGTTCATGAGTCCAGCCCTTTGTCCAAGGTCAGGAGCTACTAAGCGGTGGAGCTAGCCTGAGCCCATGACAGACATGGGATCCTTAGTGGGAGAAGCACCATCGGAAGGTTTCCCTGAGCTCTCCTACAGATCCCAAATGGTGTTTCTCAGCCAGAGCTGTACACACCATGTGATACCGCACATCAATGGTGTTACCTGTAATAACACCCAACTCATGTCAAAAGATGTAAGTAAGCAAATCTACCAAATTATAAAGCAAAAAATATTCCAAACTTTAGGGTTAATGTCTCCATGTCTCAGCTCCTTCATCTGTAAAATGGTGCTAATATAAATCAGTGGTGCTGTTTATTTATATAAATATAAATAGTGCTAAATATAATTTGTTTCCTGCTCTCCTTCCCCCAAACATATCACATCAATGGTTTTCAAAAGAAATCCATATCATACACTTAAATTTGATGTTGAGTTCTATTCTACTAAGATCTCCCTGGTCTGAAGTGTTTCTTTAGGGTTCTACCAGTGAGGCTCATCCTCCCGGACCTCTGGCAAGTGCCGTGCTCCTGTGGCTCTTCCCTTTCTGGAACGTCTCCTGTTCTCCTCCCTGCCCGCCCAAGTTCTGCAAGTGTCTGCTGGACCCGTCTCCTCTGTGAATCCCGTGACTGTCCTACTCCACTCTGAGCTCTCCTTTGTCTTAACATGAACACAAGCCAGTCACACTCCATCAACAAACACTTCTGAGCATTTATTATGTGCCTACGATGATCTAGATGGAGATATCTCCACTTCGGCAATATTGACAGCATGGGTGGGGTAATTTCATGCCATGGGGGCTGTTCCAAGCATTGTAAGATATTTAACAGCATCCTGGCCTCTACCCGCTTGATGCCAGTGACACCCACCGCAGCCCAGTCATGACAATCAAAATGTGTCCAGACTTTGCCAAATGTCCCCCGGGAGGCAAAATTGTCCAGTTAGTTGTCTGCCAGACACCATTCTGTATATGTGGGAAAACTCAGGGAAACCTTCTGATGCTTCTGCAGCCAAGGATCTCATGGTCTACTTAGCAGTCAGCATTAGCAGTCATGAATCAATATGTGGACAGCTAAGTACCAAACTGCGAAAAATATTGGCATCTAATTTTTAGCTAAACTTGTGATTTTCTTTTTTGGGGGGAAGAGGTGGAGAAAAATTGAAGCAAACTTTATTAGAAAAGGTGGAAGATTTCTTCCATTGGAGAAGGAAAAGCGCATGAATATTGAAGCTGCTCTGCCCTGTTTGTCCCAGATAAGTGCAATTCTTAAGAAGTTATTACTTTTCAAGTGTTGAAAGATTCGCTAATGAGAGAAAAATCACCCATATGTCTCAGCTCTACTGACTAACTCTAGTGAGCAACAAATCTGTCCGATTTCACTTGTAAATTCCACTTGAGTCCTGATAGTTTTGAGGGATTAAGTAGTTTTTCAAGTGAATCCATAACCCATTGTTGCCCTGGACATATTTAATAACAGATTGTGGGAGTGTAAGATTAAGAGACACAACCTGCAGTCTTTTCCCAAACAGTTTTATTGCTGAAATGACTCATGCATTGGGAGTCATTGAAATTGACCCGTAGTGATTTATACTCCTTGCAGACAGTGTTTTTGAGGTTCTTTTCCTTAGTTGTTCAAAGTTGGTTCTCCAATGTAAGTTGCCAGTTGTTCAATGAAAATTTTGTTTAATTCTGTAAGAAATTCACGGTCCTGAAAACATCCTAAAGCCTTCAGGAACTGGAGAGGTGACTCTGGCTGTTGGTTTTAGCAAGCTGTGCATGGCTGAATATATAATGCAATAAAGCTAATCTGAGACGCCATGTGACAATCAATAGCAATTCAACGTGTGCTGAATGTAAGATTTAATATTAGCTTAGCGTTGCAACAAGCGGCAAGACACAAGTCAACTTAGAGATGGAAGCCTTTTGGGCGGATTTAGCAACGGCGTCACGCAGAACTGGATGCAGGAGCTGCCTGAGCACCAGCAGCAGAGCTCAACTTGGGCTCCAGCACCTCCATCGCCCTGGTGTCCTCTGTCATTTGTGAGTGGGACTGACACAAGTGAAGAGAGTTAAGTTCTGTCTGACCAAGTCACTGCTCTGTTGGGGGTCACCTGGTTTAACTGCTCATTTTATAGGTGAGGAATTGCAGGTTGAGAGTGGAGATATAATGATTATAACAATAATAAAATTAACATACATGGACTGTTAATTGTCTGCCAGACACTCTGCTGAGTGCTCTCATTTTATCCCTATGAGGTAGATGCTATTATGACCCCATCATTACAGATGGAGAAACTGAGGGTCAGAAAAGTTTGTCACTTGCCCAAAGCCACACTGAAAGTTAAGAGCTGACAGTATTCAAACCTAGGACTCCTCCTGCAGGGGGCAAGTGCTCTTGTGACTTTGCCACTGCGTTTCTCATCCTTAAAGTCTCTTTTTCTCTTTCTCTGCCTTCTTCCTCCTTCCCCTCAACACAAGGGCACTGGGTACTTTGGCTGGACCAGGCCTGGCCCCAGACTCTGGGAAAGCAGCTTCCTGCATTCCAGAGCTCGTAGCCCAGGGGAGGAGGTGAGTCTAGGAGGGAGGAATGCAGGAGTTAATGTTTGTTAGTTCCAGTCTTCCTCAAAAGCACATGCGAAGAAGGGAGCTCTGGACCCCGGGTTTGGGATAACTGTTGGTGACTATGAGGCCTGCTTGCCAGGCTGCCCATGGATGGCTATCAGTGGGGTGGGCCTTGTCCCTGTGATTTCTCTTTGGGTCAACTGAGAGCCATGGACAAGGGCAGCTGAACTGACTCTGGTCTGTGGAGAAGTGAGTTTAGGTACTACAGACAGCCTTTGTGTGAGTTTAAAAAGGGATGAAATGGCACAGAAAGGGGGTTCTCTTATGGGGCTTGAGGGTGTATGTGGAACCTTGGGGGGTTTCTGGGATTGGGCTCTGTCAGGACACCAGTGTCCCTGCTCTGTGACCATGCCTTTACTTACCCATGTGTCCCATGAGGTGGTGCTCTTTCAGGGAGCAGAATGGTGTCTTCTTCCTTTTCGCCAAAGTGCCAAGATGGTGCCTGGCCTTTCTGAGGTACTCTGTGGAGATTTGTGAAATAACTGGGAGATCCTTGACCTTGCAGCATCCAGAAGTTGAACTTTGTGGGATGTATTTAGAGTTTATCTGGCCAGGGGAACTACCTGGGGTGAAGCAAACTCACATGACATATAAATACAATGATCGTATGTCCCAGACATTTTGGAACAGACTGGTTTCAAATATTCTGTCCCCTTTTCCCTATAAGTACACTTGTATCTGACCATGTGCTCTCACATTTGGTTTAGAAAATGTGGACAGTGCAGCAAAGATGCCAGTTTGTTGTCACGCAGTGGCTGGACTACTGATGTCTGTTTTCTCCCTGGTATCAAGAGACTCAAGACCCTGAATAAGCCACAGCGAGGCTGTGTGGTGAGCAAGGAAGCAGCGGAGCTGTAGGCTTGTTGAATTAATATCTTGTTCTGACCTATTTCTGATATGCAGTTTTATTCACCAGGGTTCTCTAGAGAAACAGAACAGTAGGCTGTATTTTAGGGAATTTGCTCAGGCCACCGTGGAGGTTGGTAAATCTGAAATCTGTAGGGCAGGCTGGCGATCTAGAAACCCAGGCAGGAGTGGATATTGCAGTCTGAAAGGAGATTTTTTCTTCCTCAGGAACACCTCTGTTTTGCTCTTAAGACCTTTCAACTGATTGGATGAGGCCCACCCTCATTATCCAGGGTAATCTCCTTTACTTAAAATCAACCCATCGTAGATGTTAACCATATCTACAAAATACCTTCACAGTAACACCTGCATTATCTTTTTTTATTAAATAGCTGGGCACCATTGCATAGCAAAATTGGCGCACAAAACTAACCATCACAGCAGGCAACATTAGAACTGTCCACAATTTGTCCCAAGAGGGTAATATCAAGGCATAATAGTGGATTTGAACATCTCTTAGTAAATATTGGAGCAAGATTACCCTAATGAACTACTGTTCTCCTCCCGGGGAGGAGCAGCCACGCCCCAGCTGACCCAGTAGGTTAAGCGATCAAAAAGCTGGGAAGAGCCTTCATAAGGAGACTGCTGCATTTCCCAGGAGGGAGGTGTTGGAATAATACTTCCCCATTCTCTTCAGTCTCCTCTTCCTCTTCTATGGGAAGGGGGTGCTGATCTGATTGGTGTTTGAAGAGGCAATCTGCTATGGGCCTTGAGTATCTCTACATGTTCTTCTGTGTGTGTCCAGAATGCAAGACTGTAAGTGCTCTTTACTCAGGCCATTCCAAGGGTTGCATTTGCAGCAGCAACCCTGAGAGAGGAGGTAATGTCTCTAGACAAAGAGCAGGTTTGTCTCCACTTGCTAAAAACATGGTAAATCACTCATGTGCAGATTTCCTCTCCTGTAACACAACTCTCTGTTTGTGGAGGGTCCAGCTAGGACTACCTGTGTTGTCCTCATGAGACCTGGGGGAGAATATGGGAAACTGGTGTGAACATCCTGCTGACACTTTGGCTATTGCATTTGCTGTGAGTAATAAAGTCATTTGTCTCTGACCCAGGAGTCTCATATCTTCTGCCAGCATCCATGAAATAGTTAAAAGCTCCTTGTCAGCTTGCAAGTAGGCTAAAATCTCAGACCCTTCACAATTCTTGGTGGTAAGAGGCCTTGATTCCCTGCAGGCAACAGTATTTATTCTATACTTCCAGCCTCAGTGCCTCCTCTATGCAATCAAGCTGACGGAGTGAGGGTGTGTCCTAGAGACCAAAGATTCCCTGCTTTTAGGACCTCATTGAGGAAGACAATAGTAAGAATTGTTTTTGCTTTCCAGCTCTATTACTAATAAAGCTGATGTTTTAATTCTCAAGTGGTTTGGAACCTGGAGGAGATAAGAAGAACACATCTGCGTTCTTCCAGAATCCCCAACATACATGGCGTGCCAAGCTCTATGCAGCATCTGGGGTGTCATAGTGAAAAAAGAAAGGTCCCTGATCTCTTGGAGCTTGTGGTTTAATGGGAGTGAGGGGTTTGCAGAGATATGAAGAAGATAATCACAGACTGCTAAGAGCTGCACGAGAAGACAACTTGCTGACCAACCTCTTCTTCAAACATTTTTTCTTTCCATTAGCTCTCTAAAATCATGTTTTTATCACCTTGATTTGATTTAGATAATTCCTAAGTTTGCAATAGCAATACATTTACAAATTATCCCTTGAGAAGGGTTATTTCTACAATGATTAAGCTCATCATTATATGTTGATCTGCACAAAATTCATTCACAGACAGTGACTTATCTCCATAATTTTGGAGTAACTTATGTTTTGACATTACCTTATATAATGACCTAATGAACCAGACAGAAGACAGTATTAACTTTTAAATTATAAAGTGAATATTTAAATTATTTTAAAGTAAATAATGCGTACATTAGATCTTTAAGTTCAATCTTAAATTCTACTTTCATTATATTTTTCAGAAAATATACTCAAAACAGAGGAAAAACTCGGACTCCACAGATCCACATTTGTCTATCCATCCATGAAATGTTGCCAGTCACTGTGACAGACACTAGGAATATAAGAATAACTAAAAATAAACTTTTCAAATACTCTAATCTCCTAAAGGGATAAATGTAGTGCAATCACACAAGTAAAGAAAAGAACTGAATTTTGCAGAAGTTCGATCAGTATTTACGGCCCGGTTGTTAATATAATAGCACTCAGGATTATAGCAATCTTGGAGAATATGAACTTTCTTTTTGACTACTTAAATGCAGGAACAAGCCTTTATATTCCCTTGTAGGAGCTGATAATCCAAAAGTAACAGACATCCAAATATTATTTGTATTTTTGCCATATGCTTCTGAAATTAAATTTGTAACAAAAAGCATATAATTCAATTTTGAAACATTTATTGAGTTTCTACTACACAAAAGGACCTATGGTAGATTCTGTGGGTGATATAAGACAAGATCCATGGCCTTGAAGAATTTGAAATCAAGTGAGGACATTAATTATCATTATCATCATGAATTTATGAGTCTAGTTGCTAGGCAAGGGTCTTTTCAACATAATGACTTCTTTATGGCTTTTCGTGATATTTTTGTCAATAGTATATTGGCTACAATATTTAAATATTAATCCAAATTGTCATTCAAGATATCTACATTGTAGGAAATAAATGAAAGGCTAGATGGAAAGGGTGATGAGGAAAGGGGAAAGAAATTAGCATTAATTGACATCAATTTTGGGAACTTCATTACCTAGTAAATTCACAAAAGAATACAGGAAGTAGATATTGTTGTCCTTCCCTCTTTTTAGCAGGTGACAATATTAAAGCTCAAAAATGTTAAAACAGTTCCTTAATTCCAGACAGAAAGTGGCAGAGCTGGTATTTTAGGTCCATTCAACACAAAGCCCAGGCTATTTTTCCTATACCATACTTAACACCTTCCAAAAATGTATGTGTGTGTGTATGTGTGTATTTTCAGAAGCAAGTAAGCAAACAAACAAGTGAGAACTTAGAAAGCAGTGAGTGAGTTTTCTGTTACTTGGTATTTAAAAATAAGCTAATGCTCCAGATGGGAAGGAATCAGCACAAGAACACCAGAAGTATGAAAAATCAGAGTGAAAGGACCCCCTCCCGCAAAGGATCACACCAGTTCTCCAGCAATGGATTCCAAGGAAAATGAAAATACTGAAATGACAGATAATAAATTCCAAATTATTGTAAAGAAGCTCGATGAAATCCAAGAGAAAATGAAATACCAACTCAAAGAAACCAGAAAAATAATTCAGGAAATGAATAAAAAATTTACAAAAGAGATAGATATATTTTTTAAAAAAACTGAATAGAACTTTTGGAAATGAAAAATTTATTTATGGAAATACAATACAGTGGAAAGTTTTGAGAATAGACTAGACCAAACAGAAGAATTTCAAAGCTTGGAGACAGCTCTTTTGAATTAACCCAGTCAATCAAAAATAAGAACAAAGAATCAAGAGGAATGAACAAAGTCAGTGAGAAATATGGTATTACCTAAAATGGCCCAATGTAAGAATCATAGGTATCCCTTAGGGTGAAGAAGAAAAAGCAAAAGTCCTGGAAAAGCTATTTGAGGGAATAATTGAGGAAAACTTCCCGGCACTTGCTAGAAATTTAGACATCCAGATAGAAGAAACTCAATGAATACCTGGGAGATTCATTGCAAAAAAGCATTACCAAGGCATGTAATCATCAGACTGGCCAAGGTGAACATGAAGGAGGAACTTTTACTAGCCATGTGGTGAAAACATCAAGTAACTTACAAAGGAAAACCCATCAGACTAACAGCAGACTTCTCAACAGAAACCTTACAAGCCAGAAAGGAATAAAGTCCTATCTGTAGTCTCCTTAAACAGAATAACTGGCAGCCAAGAATTTTGTATCCTGCAAAATTAAATTTCATAAATGAAGAGGAAATAGAGTCTTTCCCAGACAAGCAAACACTAAGGGGAATTGTCACCACTAGACCTGTCCTACAAGAAAAACTTAAATGTGTTATATACATGGAAGAGAAAAATTGATACCCACCAGTGTAAAAAACACTCAAAAGTTAAAACTCACAGCTCTTATAAAACAATAACACAAGGGAGAGAACAAAACAGCTAGGTAACAATCAAAATGATGATAAGGACAGTATCTCCCATATCAATACTAACATTGAATGTATACAATCTTAAGGCTGCTCTTAAAAGATGTAGATTGGATGAATGGATACAGAACAAAAATAAAAGACCCCAAGTATGTTGTCTCCAAGAAACCCACTTAACTTGCAAAGATTCTTATAGACTCAAGGTAAAGGGGTGGAAAAAATATTCCATGCAAACATGAAACCAAAAGCTAGCAGGAGTAGCTATTTTCTCATCAGATAACATAGACTTTAAATCAACAACAACAACAGTAAAAAAAAAAAAAAGACAAAGATGATCATTATATAATGATAAAGGGATAAATTCAACAAGAAGATACAATAATTCTAAATACATATGCATCTAACATAGGAACTCCCAGATTCATAAAACAAATTCTACTAGATCTAAGGAAATAGATAAATAGCAACACTGTAATAGCCAGGGAATTCAACTGTCACACTCCAGTGACAGAACTGGACAGACCATTAATGCAGAAAATCAACAAAGAAACACTGGATTTAAATAGACTCAGGAATGAATGGACCTAATAGACATTCACATACCCCAAAACTTCAGAATATACATTCTTCTCATCAACACTTGGGACATTTTCTAAGATAGATCATATGTTAGGTCACAAAATAAGTCTCAGCAAATTTAGAAAAACCAAAATCATACCATGTGTTTTCTCAGACAGTGGAATAAAACTAGAAATCAATTGCAAGAGTAACTCTCACAACTACACAAATACATGGAAATTATACCTGCTGCTGAACAATCCTTGGGTTATTGATGAAATAAAGATGGAAATTAAAAAAATTTTAAATTGAAAGAAAGCAGTGCTAAGGGAGAAGTTTTCAGCCTTAAATACTTACATCAAAAAGGCACAAAGATCACAAGTTAACAACCTAAGGTGATACTTCAAGGAACTAGGAAAAAAACAAACCAAACCTAAAGCTTGCAGAAGGAAAGAAATAACAAAGCTCGGAGCAGAACAAAATGAAGTGGAAACCAAAAAGCAATGCAAAGGATCAATGAAACAAAGAGTTGGTTCTTTGAAAAGATAAAATCAATAGACCACTAGCTAGATTAACCTGAAATAGAAGAGAAAGAGCTCAAATAATCTCAATCAGAAATAAAAAAGGATGCATTACAATTGATACCACAGAAATACAAAAGCCACCACAGTATCTGTGACTACTATGAAAATCTGTATGCACACAAACTGGGAAACCTAGAGGAAATGGATAAATTCTTGGAAACACAGAACCTCCTAGGTGTGAATCAGGAAGAAATCCCTCCAGATCCCTCCGGATCCCTCATGGAGCATTGAATCTGCTAGAACCTTGATCTCAGACTTCCCAGCCTCGAGAGCCATGAGGAATAAATGTCTGTTGTTTAAGTCACCCAGTCTAAGGTATTTTGTTATCGCAGTCTGAGCTGAGTGAGACAGACCCCTAGAGGCTATTGTCACACCCATTCTTAAGAGTCTGGGCTGGTGGTTCTAGTGTTTGAAGAAAGAGACCCTTTGTGATGAGACCCCTTGAGTTTCAGGGATTGAAAAGGAGTGTGATTCCTTGAGGATACAAAGGCAGAAGGTGAAAGTGGGAGAGGGTTGAGAATCTATGACATGAAGGGTAGGGCGACTGGCCCCTTGGTTGCCAACTTGGAACCAGGGTGTGCATGAGGCGGGAATCTCTGAGCTCTGGGCACTGTGACCTGGGTGCCTGACCCTGCAGCCTCACTGGCTGAGCTCAGCTGTGTGGTGGTTCAGCCTCTTCCTCCAGGCTCCAGGGACCACGCTCGATAGTATGACCACGTGGCAGTGAGAAAAAATGGTGAGGTAGGCTGAGGGGACACCAGACCTTGACTTGTCTTGGGCACTCAGATGTTCCTGTCTGCCCTTTGAACTTTGTAAATCTCTAGAGGTTTCTTGTTTGTTTTTAAAACAGTCACAGGAAGGAGCAGACCCAGGAGTGACTCCAGAAGGCAGGGCCTGACCAGGGTAAATCTGAGTAAAACACAGTTGCTGAGATTTGCATCAGGAAATGGTGGGGCAGTTGATTCCTCAGGGCAGCCAGGGTCCCCTCTCTTCTGGGTGGAAGAGACCAGCTGAGACAGAGAAGAGCAGTCACGTTGGCTATACCCTGATTCTTTACCATGGGTGGCTAGACAGCCACAGTCTTTGCAGAAAACTCAATACCTTTATTGCACTTGGTCTCAGAATTCTCAGACTTGGCATCTGAAGAATAAAAGAAAATTCTAGATGGGAGCCTTATTTAAATTCTGAAGAGTAGTTATACTTGGAGGAACAGTGTTCAGATGTTTGGTTATTTGTGTATTTGGCACTTACAAACAGCCACAGTCATGACAGCAACAACAGACAAATATAGATTTAAAGGTTTAATGTTTAATGTGTTGTTTTGTTGTTACACAGACTTACAAAACAAAAACAAAAGCAAAAACTCCAAAACAAACCAACTCCATAGTGCATGATGTGATTGAGCGATAGGTCTTTGTAAGCAACCAGGGAAAGTCTCCCGTAGTTTTAGAGGGAAGGGAACGGGACAGGCTAGAAAGGAATGGCGGTGAATAAAGCCCCTAGCTCCAAGGCCCCTGTTTATGTCCTGCAGTCCAGTTTGTTGAGGAACTAAGAGTAAGTGCCAAGGGGTAGGAATGGAAGATGCCTGTCTTTTTTTTCCTTACAGTGTATTAGTTACTCTCTTCCTCTAGGCCAGGCACTGAGTCTCATTCATGCCTGACAAATGCTTGCCAACCCTGACCAAGTAAGTATCCAGAGAAAGACCCAGGGGCCCTGAGTCATGGTACCTGAGTCTTGAGCAGATGCTGTCTCTGCTTTCCTTTAGCTTCCCCTGAGTTCAGAGTGGGTTTTGATTTCTCTCTTGCTCCAGGACTCCATTTCAGAGCTCTTGTGCATCTGACCATCAGCTCTGGAAGTCCCTTCACTTAGGGTGTAATCCTACATCTTTATTAGCTAAGGGGATGATGGCTGCTGATGGGGGCTCAGTGAGATCCCGACCAGCCTCTGGGAAGGAGCCCTGCAGGTCCTAAGGACAAGCATCTTCTTTCTGCTGTGGTCTTCCCCTTGCTTTCAGCAGGCAAGTCACCAATGCTACTGATTCTGCCCCAGAGGCCATTGCTTCCTCTCCCTCCCTCTGCCTTCACCCAGGCCTCTCTCACTTCTCTCCTGGGTGATTGTAACTCATCTCCCTGCCTGCAGACGCCATTCTCTGTGTGGCCACCCAAGAAATTCTTCTAAAGCATAAATCTACTTGTGTCACTTTACTGCTTCAGCACTTGCAGCGGCTTCCCATCACCCTCAGGATACTCTGGCTACCCACTTCCTCTACCTGGAACGCCCATCCCTTCCTTCCTTCCTGGAAAAGGGCTTATCTTTTGTCACCTCCTTGAGAAGCCTTCCCAGACCCCCTTTGGTGGAATTAGTCCCTTTTAGTCACGTCTTTGTGCTTCCATTGCATAGTAACTGAGAGCTCTGAATACTCGCTGGGCTTCCTGTGCCGAGTGCTGTCCAGACACCTTCCATGCGTTGTCTCATTTTATCCTCACGAGAGCCTTACAAAGTCGGCACTTTCTTTATCTTTGTTACGATTGAGGAAATGAGGCACAGCTGCTTAGACATGTGAGGCTATGTGGCTCGATAGTGATAGGGGTAGCATTTGAATCTGAGTGGTCTAGCTTCCGAGCCCACGTTCATAACTGCCATAGCACGCTGTTCTGTACCTTGTGTATCTCGGTGACAACACTCATCACATTTTATTATCATTCATTTACATGTCTCCCTTTCATTCAACTGAGCCACTTGAGGGCAGGAGTACTGTCTTGTTCATCACTGAGACTAGCACATAGTAGGTGCTCAATAAATGTCTGAGGAAGAAAGGAAAGAAGAAAGTGTTGCCGTGATTACATAAATAAAATCAGAGAAATAATTCAGGAAGATGTTCAAATTCCCCAGCAACAAGACCAGGCCTATGTTATCAGAGCTTTAAGGGAAGGTCTTATTTTATGAAAAATTTTGAATAGTTTGTTACAAGTGCAAAGCTGATGTTCCAAAAAGTTTGGGTCAAGGTTGGATCAGCCAGGAAATTTATTTTAAAAAAATGAAACAACTAAACACAATCATTAGATACCTATTTCATAAAGAATGTATTAAATTTACCCAAACATGTTTTGTGTGGGTAGAGTCTGGAATCCAGGTGAGAACTGATGGGGTATTTATAGGTAAATGGCTGATTCTAGGACAAGGATCCCTAAATATTCACTGATTCTTTTGAGAAGCTGGTGAAACCAATGGATTCTATCCCTAGAAAAATGCACACACCTGTTCTAGGGAACTGACTGATATTTCCAAAAATTTTCTATTCTTCAAGCACAGGAGATGGGGGTGGGGGAGAGTCAGAGGAGCCAAGGATCAGGCTTGGGTCAGAGCACAGCCACTCCTATGTTCCATTCGTTAGACATCCCCAACCTCTCTGTCCAATGCTATTAATGCAGAGTTGATTGCTGTGATGATTAATTTTATGTGTCAACTTGACTGAGCCATGGAATGCCCAGACATTTGGCCAAACACTATTGTAGGTGTTTCTGTGAGGGAGTTTTTGGATGAGAGTAACATTTGAATTGGCAGACTGAGTAAAGCAGATTACCCTTTCTAATGTGCTGGGCCTCATCCAGCCAATTGAAGATCTGAACAGAAAAAAAGGCTGAGCAAGAGGAAACCCCTCCTGCCTGACTGCTTGAGCTGGGACACTGATCTTTTCTGGCCTTCAGACTCAGGCGAAAACTTGGGCCTCAAGTCCACAGGATTTTAGACTAGAACTTACATCATCTGCCTCCTGGTTCTCAGGCACTCAGACTTGGACTGGAACTACACATCAGCTCTCCTGGGTCTCCAGCTTGCCAATTGCAGATCTTGGGACTTCTCAGCTTCTGTAATTATGTCAGCCAATTTCTTATTTTATATATGTATATAGTCATGCACCATATAACCATATAATGGCAGCTAGGTCAATGATGGGCCCCATACACAATGGTGGTCCCAGCAGATGATAATACCATACTTTTTCCATGTTTAGATAAGTTTAGAAACACAAATACTTACCATTGTGTTACATTTGCCTATAGTGTTTGGTACAGTAACATGCTGTATAGGTTTGTAGCCTAGGAGCAGCAGGCTGTATCATGTGTGTGGTAGGCTATAATATTTAGGTGTGTGTGAGTACACTCTGTGATGATCACATGACAACAAAACTGCCTGACCCATTTCTCAGAACATTATCTCCATCATTAAACAATGCATGTCTGTGTATATATCTATATCTCCTATTGGTTCAGTCTCACTGGAGAACCCTGACTAATGCAGCTGTGTTTATGACTCCTCATTTCTGATGTCTCGTCCCACTTGACTTACATTATGGGTGGAACAGACTTCATTTGGTTTTAAAATTGTATTAAGCAACTATAAAGAGACAACCACCACAAATTGTTAAGTTTTGTTTTGGGGCACTGTTATGTGGAGAAAAGATTGTTTATAATTACATAGTCTTAAATTAATACTCTATTTAAGATAAATTATTAGCCAATACATCAACTATTTTTGAACACCTACTATGTGATAGACTATTCCAAAGAAGCAAAGACTCTTGCCCTGTGTGTTTATGTTGTAATCAAGGAATATAGACAATAAACATGATAAATAAGTCCAAATGTGTTGTATGTTAGATAGCAATAAATACTAAAGAGAAAAATAAAGCAGGAAAAGGGAGTGGGGAGGGTCTCAATTTTAAATAGGAAAGCCAAGAGGGGCTGCACTGAGAAGTGCAAAAGACCTGAATGAGAGTGTATTAGTTTCCTGTTGTTGCTACAACAAATGATCACAGAAACAGAGGGGCTTTGAACAACACAAACTTATTGTCTTACAGCTCTGGAGGTGAGATGTCCCCGACTGGTCTCATGGGACCAAAATCAAGGTGTTGGCAGGGCTGTGTTTGTCTTGGAGGCTCTAGAAGAGAATTCATTTCCTTGCCTTTTTCCAGTGTCTACAGACTACATTCCTTGGTTTGTGGCCTCTTCCTCTATCTTCAAAGCCAACACTGTCAGGCCAAGTCTTTCTCACACTGTTATTTTTTGGTTTCCTCTCTTTTGTCCCCCTCTTCCTCTTATGAGGGCCCTTGTGATTACATTGGGCCCACTTGGATAATTCAGGATGTAGGAGAACAAAAATATGCTACTCCAAAATATGACTATAAGAGACCAGGATATGCCACCCTAAAATATGCCTGTTTAGCATAAGGATTATTTTGAGTTAATTATTTTGAGAAACTGCAGACACAGGAGAAGCTCTAAAAACAAAGAGTAAAAGTTACCTTTTTGTAAGGGAAATTTACATCTCTAAAGGAAATCTCCATTTGTAAGAGTGTCTCCTATCTGTACAGGAAAAGAAGGATGACTCCAAACCACTGGAGACTCTTAAGTCTTCAGAACAAGCCTTGCTCTTGTTTACTGTACCTCTCCTGACATCTCTCCATAATTGGCTTCCCCCACACCCTTCTTCCTTTGTTTAGGCTGAAAATGATATTTAAGTCTAAATTATTGATAAAAGTCATCTCTTGGAGATATATTCCCTTTTCCCTGGGTATCTCCCATGTATATATAAAGTACACAGGCTAATAAACTTCTATTTGTTTTTCTCTTGTTGATCTGTCTTATGTTACAGGGATCCATCCCAACTAAGAACTCAGAAAAGCTGGAGGGAAATCATTTTCCTCCAATGTAGGAATAATCTCATCTCCAGCTTAGTTAATTACAATATGCATCAGTTTGCTAGGGATGCTATACGACAGACTAAGAAGCTTAAACAACAGAAATTTATTTTTTCACCATTCTAGAGGCTTAAAGTTTGGGATCAAGGTGTTGCCAGGATTCACTTCTTCTGAGGCTTCTCTCCTTGGCCTGCAGGTCACCATGCACCTGGGTATTCATTCTGAGGGCCATGAATGGAGGAGCAACATGATCTGACTCTGTGTTCACAGATGTCCCTGGCTGCTTTGAGCATAGATTGGAGGAGGCTGAGGGTGACAGCAGGGGGCCAGTTAGGAGGTGACCACAATAACCCAGGAGAAAGAGAATGATGGCTTGGGCCAGGGAGGCAGCAGGGCAGGCCTAAGACCTGGTTGGATTTTGAATGAATGTCTTTTGAAGGTCACTGGGGCTTTCTCTTGGATTGGTGTGACTCAGGTGTTTTTTGTCCTGTGCAGCTATAAGAATGGAGTCGGCATGCACTGAGATGGGAAGGCTGGGGAGATGATAGCCCCACCTTGGACATGTGGGAGGTGCCTCGTTAGACCCCAAGTTTAAATGTAAAAGGATGGTTTTCTTTATGCACTTAAAGTCAACATGCAAATCTTTTTATTTACACATCTCTTAATTCTTGTAAAAAGAAGAATAAACACTTTCACCTGTTTATCGACTTTCAGTTAACTCATGGGCACAGATTAAAATTAGTCCTATTTACAGACTTAGATCATTATATTCCCTTAAACATCTTCAACCACGTTTATAAATTAATATGTTTGCTTTTTGAACACTTCACAGGCCTGGCAGGGTAAACTTACAATATTAATAAGCAAAATCCTCTTAAGCATTTAAATTATTCTTGTATCCAATAAACATATAATTATAGCAAATCAAGTTCCCTTAACAATGCCACAACTATTTATAAACTTAAAATTCTCTTATATTTTTCAGCTAAAAATAAAAAGTGTCAGATTCTTTTAAACATGACACTTTCAAGGTTTTTTTTTGTCTTAGATGGTCGAATGGGGAAATGCTACTTGCTGTCCATGTTGAACTTACAAGGATGTTGCGAAGACAATACAAAAAATAATGCTTTGACAATAAAAACAAGCTATGAAAATTTAAGAGGCTGTTTTCATTCCAGAGGAAAGCTAACCTCTGTCAAGGACACATTTGAACTACACCTTGAAAGGTTAGGAGGAGTTTTCTTTTCCTTTCACAAATAAAAGCAGACTGTGAAAATCAGCAGATGATTTAACTGAGGTGTAAATGACTAACAGAGATCTCCTATGCCTTCTCTTCCAAAGCTGGAATATCAACGTTATAAAAAAGGATCTCTGACTTGTGAAATCCACAAAATCACTGGATGAGTTAGAGGACCATGAGCCTTCTAGGCACAGAGGCTGGCTCAGCCTAAGACACTTGGTGTTTGCTGGACAATTGAATGAAGTCATAGCAAATAGGCTGCCACCCACTCTGCCGACCCTGGTGTCAGCTTTTCTCCCATGGTCCACACAAATGTTAGCCTAGGCAGAAAAATAATGTGGACAATAGCTGGAGCAATTAATACTGCACATGTCTACAGAGGGGCTGTGGGGGGTGGGTGCCTTGCAAAGCCCCAGGTGTGTTCACCTGTTTGACCCTGGGGAGGAGGAACAGGAGTGTCCTCCTGGGGATCCTGGCAGGGTCTTGGGAGGGGGACCATGGGGAAGCTTCCTTAAGATAGCCTTGCTCCGGAGAGAGGAATGTCACCCCCTTGGCAGTTTGGGTAGGGCTGGTCAATCTCCATGTGTCTTTCAGCCAGTGGTTTCTATGGGGCCAGCTCAGCCAACAATCTCCTCTCCTGGAAGCAGTTGACACACTCCTGCTATGCATGATGCGGGCCCACACTCATGAAAGACCTTGACATGCCCTGGTCTATGAGGGCTGGCAACAAGCTGCTTCTTTTCTTGCGGTTTATTGACTCACGTAGTTGTGCACTGGACTCAGATCTGGCTACTGGAGCACGACTTGGCTTCCTCAGCCAATGTTCTGTGGGACAGAAGGGTCGATGGGTCATGGATTTAGTGATGGCAGTACCCGAGGGTGAATGGGCTTTGATTTTGGACCCTGTGGCTGGTCTGCGGCTCATGTGGTACATCATGCCTTTTTCCTTCCCTCTGCTTACTTCCTCCTGGCTCTGGGGTCTGGGGTGATCGCACTGCTCCATGGGACTATATCACTGTGGTCTGGCTCTGTGGTAACTCAGGGCACATCTGCACCTGCAGACTCAGGGACTGTCACAGATTTAAGACTGTTCCTTCACTCTGTCTAATTTACCTGCATCCTGGGAAGAGCAGTAAACCCCTAGTTATAAACAAGGAGGCTGAGAAGCACAGTTGGCAATGATTGGGCTCTGGATTATGCAGCAAATGTACTCTCCAAGGGTAAAGCTGGAACTTGAATTCAGGTCTTCAGCATTCCTGAGTTCTTTCCTCTGTACCACCTCATGCCTCTACCAACCAACCTGTCCCCAAATGCCCACAGGGCTCTACTAGACACCAAGCATGGGCCTAGACATTTAGGGGTGGGAGGAATATAAATAGAGGACTAGAAAAGTCCCAGCTCACAGCAGTGTAAGAAAGCTCTTGGCAACATCTCTAGACCCATGCTGAGAGCTCAGTGTGAACACAGAGAAATCATATGGGAGAGAGCACGAGTTTGCCTACTGGGGTGGTCACAGAAGCTTGGGATGGGCCTAGGAGGATTCTAGTCAGGCAACAAGGATGTGTGAACCAGGATCTGGGCTGTATGCAGGAACACGGGTACATGCCTGCAGATGTTCACGGCAGCTGGGCATGAGGAGGAAGACAGGGGCTGGCAGTGCAGTGATCATGTAAGGGGGCAGGTAGACCCCAAGGAAGGACACCAAGAGGGGCCAAGTGAGCTGGAGAGAGGTCTGGAGAGGAGGGGCTTGGAGCTGGGGAAGAGAGGACTTCACAGGTACACGGCTATGGGAAGGTTTGTCTTTAGACTCTTAAAGGTCTTTCCAGACCTTCTTGCTTCATTGCCTCCTCAGCATTCTTTAAAAACACAGCTTCCCTCCTTTTACCGCTAAGATTCTGATTTTTAGTAGGTGCTAGAGTTTGAATGATGGTGTCCTCTCCAAACTTCATCCCAGTGCCACAGACTAAGAGGTGTGGCCTTCGGATGGTGTTAAGTGGTGAGGCACCAGGCCTCGTGAATGGGATCAGTGCCCCTATAAAAGGGTTGGAGGTTGAAGGCAGTGCCCTCTTGCCCTTCCATCTTATGCCACATGAGGACACAGCATTTGTTCTCCGGTCCTCCTGACCTCCAGAGGATGCAGCCACCGGCATCATCTTGGAAGTGGAGATGGGACCCTTGGTAGATGCCAAACCTGCCGGCACCTTGTTCTTGGATTTCCCAGCCTTTGGAACTATGAGAAATAAATTTCTATTGTGTATAAATTTATCCAGTCTGTGGCATTTTGTTAGAGCAGCACAAACAAACAGAGACAGTAGGACAGGGGTCTGGGGGTGGGCTCCAGGTGTCTGTATTTTACGTGCAGCTCGGGTTCACTCAGGCTTACTCACCAGCATTTAGGAACCATTGTTTGAAACCAAATTTAATGATTGCTCTTCACTCATAGCAATGGATTTTTTAATAGGCCATTTCTTTGGAGCACTTTAGATTTATAGCAAAATTGAGAGGAAGGTACAGAGGCTTTCATATGCCCCTCCCCTCCCATACACACAGCTTCCCTCACTCTTAAAATCCATACCACAAGTGGTACATTTGTTAGAACTGATGGATGCACATTGACATACCTTATCACTCACAGTCCACAGCTTACAGTGTGGTTCACTCTGGTGTTGGGCATTCTGTGGGTTTTGAAAAATGTTTAATAATGTGTCTCCACCGTTACAGCATCATCCAGAGAAGATTCACTACCCCAAATCTCCTCTGTCATCCCTTCCTCTCCCCAACCCCTGGCAACCACCGATCGTTTTCAGTAATTGACTTTTCCTTCATTTGGGAATTCACGGACAGTTTGCAACAAGACTTGTTCATGGTGGCTGGTCCCTCTGCTTTTTCCCATTAAGAGATGTTGTTTTCCTGAAGGGGACAAACCGGAACCAGGAACGGCGTTCCTCTGAGGCCCGAGACAAGGCAAACGGAGCCCATCCGTCTGTTAACCACTGGAGGAGAAGCCTGGTGGGAACACTTTGTAATTTTAGATACTAAAAATGAATGGTTTTATGTAGTAACTGTTAACACACGCTGCAAGATGTTTATGATTCCCTGGGGCCAAATAAGTAAACATTCTTCCAACTTAAGCTGCAGGAGCTAGTCAATTTCGCAAGGAGATGCTTTCTCCATTTATATGAGGTGACTGTGTGAGATAGGAAATATAGATGCAAGGACTGAAACTCTTTGTCTAGGGCACATGCCTCAGGAACTGGTTGTTGAGCAGAAGGTTGGAGGCAGAGACCCTGGAAGAGGGCTCGGGCTCTAATCTGAGCCCCTATGGGGGCTTCACGCAGTCCCTCCTTTGAGACAGGGAAAGGTCCCTCTGTGTTGGAGACTTTTACCTTCTTGAGAGCAGAGAGGAGAGAGACAGAGATGGTTCTTGGAGGGAGCCTTTAAAGGCACTGGACATGCTGGATACCTTGAATTCTAGGAGATTAAACTGGATTACAAGGAGGCCTGTGTGGACTCAACTCAACTCACCAATCAAATGAGGCCGAGCGAGTGGACAGAAAGGGGCACCATGATGGATTGAATTGCATCCCCTCAGAAAAAGATATGCTGAAATGGAACCGCTAGTGTCTCAGAATGTGGCTTTATTAAGAAATGCGATCTTTGTAGAGGTGATCAAGTTAAAATGAGATCATTAGAGTGGGCTCGAATCCAATAGGACTGGTGTCCTGATAAAAAGAGAAACTGACGTGCACGTAGGGAAAGCACCATGCGAAGGTGAAGGCGGAGACTGGGGTGACGCAGCTACAAGGCAGAGAATGCAAACATTTCCAGCCGGCCGCCAGAAGTTAGGGGAGAGCTGGGAACAGATTATCCTTCACAGCCCTCAGAGGAGACCAACCCTGCTGACACCTTGATCTTAGATTTCTAGCCTCCAGAACTCTGAGACAATGAACTTCTGTTGTTGGAGCCTCTCAGTTTATGGTACTTTGTTGTGGCAGCCTTAGCAAACGAATACAGGCGCTCTATCTCCTTTATTATGGATCTAAGTTTCATGAGCACAGGAATTCTGTCTTGTTCAGGGCATATTTCTAGTGCCTAGAAAGGGGTCTGGCACAGAGTAGGTGCTCAACAAGTATTTGGCTGAATGCATGGGTCCTTTGGGGGCTTAAGTTGTTTGACTAAGTGCACACAGAGTGATAGCAATAGCCACTGTTTATTAAGTACCTGCTGTGTAGACTAGACATGATACTTTGTACTACAAAGGCCATCTCTAATTCCAGTGCATCCTGCAAGGTCTTATTTTTCTTATGTTACAGAGTGGAAATTGAGGTTTAGAGAGATCAAGGAAATTGTCCAAGGTGACATGACTAGGAAGTGGTAGACTTGGGATTATAGCTCAGGTCTGCCTGACTCCAGAGCTCTTGCTCTCATCATTAGCCAAGACAACAGTGGGAACCAGGCAGGCAGCTGGTGCCAGAGTCACCTGGGAGCGGGCCACACCCAGCGGCTCAGGGGTATTAGGGCTCCAGACCCTAGAGAGGGGCACCGCCAGAGCAGGCCCTTCAGGCAGAAATCTAAGTCACCTAGCTGGGGCATGAGGGTGGGCATGAGACTGAGGGAGGGGGGCAACAGAGGGCTATGCAGGAGCCCATGGTCAGCACAGCATGAGCAGCAGACTCTGGGTCATCTATGGGGGGGTGTGTGTGTGTTTTAGGGGTTGCCATGAGGTTGCCTAAGTCTGAAGGCTTGATGCAGGTGTACAAGTCTGGCTGGGGCTGACTTGAACTCCAGGGAAGGTGTCCAGCCAGAGGCTGTCTGAGTCTCACAATGGCTGCTCTGTGGCTGGCGCATCAGCAGGAAGCAGGCAAATGTGTGCTTCCAAATCGGCCGCTATTCCCTGTGCAACTTCCTATCCAAGGCTGAGGCCACACAGAAAGTTATGAGACACATTTTTAGGGTGCTTTTAAAGATATGTTCCCTGGTGTCCCCTTCCGGCCCACCCTGGAGAGGAGCCCTTTCCTCTTCCACCTCCTATCTGGGAACTACCCAATTCTGAAGGCTTTTCCACCCTAATCTCTAAGCCATGGGATACAGGAGCAATTGTTAGCCTCTTCTGCACTAACACCTACTTTTGGATGCCAGGCTCATTTTTTTTTTCATTATCATGTTGCCGGTACCTAGCACAATGCCTGGCACAGAGCTCCTTTGATAGATGTTTGCTGAATAAATAAAAAGACAGGCATGTTTGCCCTGGATCTTGCAGGACTGCACGTACCATGGAAAGCACTCCAGCAGTGTGACGTCCATTGCCCCAGGACAGGGACTGGAGGGCAGGGAACATCTGTGGGTCAGTGCAGCTCCCTGGCTGAGGAGGAGGAACCTCTGGGGCTCTGCGACTGGGAACAGTGAGTTCCCCCTTGGTTGGCTCAGACCTGCTGAGCCCGTTTCCTAGTGGAGAGGAGAGGAAGCTCTGGGGCTTCCGGATTGATCTCTCTTCAGTATTGTGCAGGCTATGATTACCCTTACGGTCTCAGGTCTGTACTAACCAGCTGTACTTCTAGAACATTGTCAGATACATGAATTTGAACCTGTCTAGAGTTTATTGAGCATGCAGATTCCTAGGCTTTTCCTTGCAAATGCAGCTTCAGCCAATCCAGGATGGGAGAATCTAAAGGATCTGCCCACAGGTGATTCTGATGCGGCTGGCTGGAAGATTATACTTGGAGAAATGAATTCCTAAATGTTCTCATCTGTAAAATCATGAAGGCACATGACCTCTCAGGTATCATTCATTTGGAAAATTCTAGAATTCTTTCCAGTGGCATGAAATATAGGCCCAAGGAGCTGTGCTGGTGATGTTAAAGGTTTAACTCTAATGCCAGAGCTTGACTGTCAGTGTGCTTCAGGAAGTTGTATATCTCTCTGGTGCAGATGTTTACCTGGTTTCCAGGTACGTGTAAGAATCTGTGTTCTCGGAGCAAGAAGGAGGCAATGAACTGGAAAGGAAGAAGTCCAGGATGCCTCCCTCTGCTGTCCCGACAGATCAAAGGGATGCCGAGGTAGGGGAATGTGCATATTTTTCAGACGGCAGCTCCCTGGGTGGGTGCTTTCTTTCATGTCATGAAATAACATGAAAAAAGGAAACCCACAGCTTTGCATTGGCCTCCTGCTATGGAAAGTTCCAGAGATGTGAAGTCTCACACTGAGTCCTCCCATGCATGATGTGAGATGAAAGAAAGATTGGACATGAGGTACTGGCCCTTCCTGGAAGGACATTTGATACTGAAGGTGACTAAGCACCTTGGACCCTGTTACCCACAAAAGACCTCTGCACCCCGGGCCGACCACAGGATAAATGGTGCCGTAAATGGAGCCTGCTGACGCTTCGGGAAGCCCAGGGGCTTTGGTTTCCTGTCACTAGGTGCTGAGGTTGTGTAGAATCTCCAGGAATAACATAACCATCACCAGCCAGCCTGGGGCTGACATCCAGGGAACAAGCCTCAGGCTCGCTCTAGCTAAGTTAACAAGCTTGACTCTCTGCTCTGCAAGTGTTCTCAACACAACGGAGTGACATATGGGCGGCTGTCTGAGGCTTTGTGCATGGTGTGTGTGTGTGGTTGTGTGTGTGGTTGTGTGTATGCACGTACACACGTGTGGGGTGGTGTGTTGGGGCAAGAGAAAGGTTCCCAGCCCTGGATCCTGGGACTTAAGAGAGAGAGCCCTTAGAACCTAAATGTGACCCATTTTTATAGGCAAAATCCTTATTCCATCCCATAATGTCATTCAGAATCTGGCTCTGCCCTCCTGTCCTCATTTCCAGCACTTTCCTAGTACCTTGCTGCAGCCCTGCCCTGGCACAGGGTTGGGGGCTGTGCTTAAGACTTGACTTGTGTCATCCTCCTCTCTCTGAGCCCCAGGAGGGTGCACTGCCAACCTGTTCCTTCCCCGGGTTCAACAGAACTCTAGAGCCTTTCTACTTGTAATTATTACCAAAGACCATCTCTAATCTCCACCAAGAATAGAGGGAAGGTGGGGAAGCGCTGGACTTTCTAGCTGTTTGGGGACCTGCCCTTTGTCCCTGTAAAGTGCTACTACTGAAACCAATACCAATATGGATACAGATACTAATGTGAATACAAATATTAATGTGAATGCGGGTACAGATATCCTAGAAACACAAATACTAATGCCAGTACCAATCACAATACTGACACCCATAGGAATCCTAATCCTAAACCTAGCTTTTCCACTTATTCCTCAGAGCTATCTCGGATCAGATGAGCCCAGTGTTTGCAGAAGTTCTGTAATATTCCTGTCTCCTTAACATCTCTAGGGCCCTGTCCTTTGATGAGTACTCTGTGTGAATCCATAAGAATCCCCAGCCCACCTTTCTCCTCCTAGTAGAAGTGAGTTCTTTAAAAGAGGAGCAGAGCTTTGGAGCTGGAAAGAGAAGGAGGCGACGGTGAGATGGCCCTGGGAATTGGGCCCCACATTCTTGGGTGGGATGGAGAGGAAATCCTTAGAGCACAGCTGCAGGTCCATGCACCAGGTTGGCTCTTGGCAGGGGCTGTCTTCCAGACCAGGTTCCTCCCACCTGTTGGAAGAAAGAAGAGCTTTCTTCCTGCACACGGCGAAACCTGCCTCTCAGGCTACGAGGGAGAAGCAGAGGGAAATGCAATGGGGAAGATATGTGGTTGAATTTGTTCTGTTGTATAATCAATCCTGGCAGTACATTTACGCCCAGTCGAGGGGATTTGGAGTGTGGTTTTACTGCTTTCCATGAGGACGGAGGTTTATTGCTCTTGCAGCTTCGTCTTTATGGTTTGTTGAGAGTCGCAGCCACGCCTTACTTGATAGTCTCTGATCTGGATGCCAATATCCACATTGCTCTCTGGGGCATTACGTTTTACAGCAGGCCCTGGTATGCTGATGTTTGGAGGCTCGTGCTGCCTCTTCAAGGTGGGCCTGCCTGTCTTTGCTGGCTGGCTCTGCTGGGCAGGGTGGCCTAGAACCATGGACAGAGGCTTGGGGAGTAGGCTTGGCCTCCCTTCTCCCACTAGTGTGGGATCTCTCCAGTGCTGGGAGCAGAAGAGGCCTCGAACACCAACATCCCCAAGTTTGGGGTTCGGGTGCAGCCCCTTAACTTCTCCCAGCTTTACCTTCCTTGTGCGTAAGTGAGGTCAGTAACCCCTGCCTGCCTCAGCAGGTGATGCTGGGGAGTCCGGGGATGGTGGGTATGACAGTACGTGTAAATGGGAAGGTGCCTTAGAAAACAGTATCTCTCATTATTATTATTATTATTATTATTCTTTTCCACTTAAGCAAGGGTTTTAACTCAATGGACTTGCCATTTCAGCTCGCACTGACCCTTCGCACTCTGCAGTCTCTCTGAAAACACCACTGTTCCTAGTGGGAGGGAGCAGGCAAGACCCCACATGCTCTGACCGGGACTGTGAATTCAGAGAGGGACCGAGTTATATACAGGGTGTCCCGGGAGTTGCCTGGACCCTCTTTCAAGCACAGGTGGGCTTGGGGATCTCAGAGCCGTGAGTGGAAAAGGATCTGTAGGAAAAAGCCATAGGTGGAAGCCTGGGCGGGAGAGCAAAGCTGGGGGCCGCCAGACCAGTGGGAGTCCGCTGTGGACATGGGTGTGAGGAGCCGGCTCGGCTCCTGCAGTGGCTGGGGTCCCTCGTGGTGAGCACAGGCAGCACTGGCGGGGGCGGGAGCGATGCCTCGGTCTCACTCTCAGGGTCTGTGGGAGACAGATGACGTGGCTGGCTGGTGAAGGGGGTGGGGAGACTTGAATTTACTTCCACTCTTGAGGATGAATATAAGGAAATGATTAGACTTGCAAACACATCTATGCATCTGAACCTCATCATAATGTTATTTATAATAGTGAGAAATTGGAAATGACCCACATGTCAGATCCCACAGGTCTGAAGGGATCAAATCAAATTAGTTTATCCATCTGATAAACTATGAGGCAACCATGTTTATTAAGGCTTTTAGTGACCCAGGGAGATGCTTAGGGGTAGAATATTATGTAAAAACACAAGAATTCAAAACCGTATTTAAAGTCTGATATAATATTATGTGAATTGTGAAAATTGGGCATGGAAGCATTGCAAGGAAAAATAAAAGATTGCAAAGTGATTGTAGAGAAATTTCAAGTGATTATTACTTTCCTCCTCATATGCTTCTGTATATATGAATTTTTAAAACTGAAACTAAAGTAACCCTCCAAAACCAACACATAATGTGTTAAAAGTGATGGAAGTCACCATAAAAAAGCCAGAAAAGCAACACAAATCCAAAAACTTATTACCAATGAATAAGACAAAGACAGGTGAAACAAAAAGAAAAATCAGCAAAAGTATATGAACAGGTGATAAATAGACACCTGAGAACACTCTCATCCCATAGTCATCGGGGAAATGCCAATTAAAAGAACTAGAACACTGCAAGAACTAATTTTTCACCTCATGATTGGCAAAAATTAAAAAGAGTTCTGGTGAATTATCTACCTCCATCAAGTTTCTTTTACAGTAATGATGAACAACACAATTCTTGGGAAGGTATAATTATCATCTAGTAAATATAGATATGCAAATGTGTTGGCTCTTCATTTGTGGAAACTGGCAAATGGGAAAATCAGCCCACCAAAATAAAAAAAAAAACAACTTTGTGTCGTCAATTCTGTAAGTTAGAAAACTCTGAATGGCTGCTGTGTGAGAGACAGACTCTGAGACAGGGTCTGGCATACGGGAGGTTTATTAGGGGCTGTCCCCGGGAAGGAAGCAAGATGAGGCAGAGGGAGGCCAGCTGTGGTGTAGGTGCAAGGAAAGCTGCCACAGTGACCTTGTGGGCAGCTCTGAAGATGGGAGGACCCTGCAACACTGTCCTGAGGTGAGGCACGAGAGCCCTGTATCTATACCCTTGTATCAGTCAGGAATGTGACGTGACCTTGGAGAAGGGACTTTTCATCCAACTGAGGTGCTTCCCCAATGCTGATGGCTGAGGGCTGGCCCCTGAGGGTTGACCCCTAAGGGATGGCCTCCATGTCACTTTCAGAAGCTGGGAGACAGGGTCTGGGGGCTGCATCACAGGGATCACTATAAAATGTGTACTTGAAGGGCTTTTCAAACTTCTAGAAGGACGGTGGACCTCGGGTTATATTCATGTGGAAAAGCAGCCTGTGAATTGGATGCGTTGAGGGCTTAGGGGATGAGGTAATCCATTTTCTTATTTTTCCCTGGGTGCATATTCTTTGGAAAACAGCAAACATCTTAATAAAAAGAGAGTACCGGAGAAGATGTGGGAACACTCACATTTTCATATTTTGCTTTTGGGCGGGTGGATTTCTAATTTTGGAAAGTAATTTGGTAATATCTATTTTAAAAAGAACACAACCCCATTTCCAAGCAATTCCATTTTTGTACGTTTTCCTCAGAAATACAAGGTCCATTGTGCAACGATATATCTATAAAGATGCTTACTGCAACAGTATGTGTAGTGGCCAAAACATAAATCAAACAAATAAACCAATACAACATGATATATTGTTAAATAGAAAAAGTAAGATGTAAAGCAGTGTGTGTAGGTAAGAAACAAACAAAACCACTTTCCATATACGTTTAAGGAAGGATATATAACAACATTTTTTTCAGTTGTTGCAACAAGCATGAATCACTTTATCAAGAAAAAATTGATAGGAAGAATTTAAAAGGAAAAAACGAAACACCTTCTTCCCTCTACCCAAACGAAGGGACCCGTCCACCCAAATTGGGCCTTGGCATTTCTGGGAAGTCTGCAGCATGCAGCCATGGATGTCCTGGGGTGGTCGGGGAAGTGTCCAAGCTGGACAGCATGAGGTTGCTGGCCGCCAAGGTCTGGAAGCTGCTCTGCTGTGGCTTCGGCTTCTCCCCTCCTTTGATGAGAAAGTTCTCATTTTTCCAGAAATCCCAACTCCTCCATATCAGAAAGCTATCCTTAAACTGTAGTTATGCTATTTTTATACAGAACCAAATTGAAAAAAATTTTGAGGACAGAAAATGATCTCAGTTACCACCTGATACTTTATCTTATATCATGTAGCAAACTTGGTCTTGTTTGGAAATGACCCAGCCAAACCCTTCTGCCTCATGCTGGTGTCCCTCATCTCACTTGTGTTTAGAGCCTCAAAAAGACAAGGCCTTGGCTTGATTTAAAGAACCTGTGACACAGAGCTTCACTGTCATTGGTTCAAATAGGGAACGTTGTAACAGAGGGAATGGTCTGAAAAGGGGTAAGGTTTTATAAGCTGTCTCTTTCAACCCCCACAAAGCTCTGTATTTCTGCTTATAGTTAGGATGATGGTACTTTAAGATGAGAGTCTCCCATCCTCCTCATTTGCCAGCAAATTAATAAACTTCTCTTTCCTTTTCCTCAACATGCATGTCCTCGTTCTTCTGATGTAGCTTCAAGGACAAGTGCTGAGCTTTCAGTAACAATGTATCCCCAGTATTCTCCCCAGAACTCCACTGTGGAGGTCACCTATAGAGAATGCACCCATGATTTCTTTGAGAATTCTGGAATTTTCTTGGCCATGTTTGGCAATTTTGAGCATAAGGTTTATCACAGGGAGTATAATACAGAAAAGAGCTGTCATGCTGGTTCTTTTCTCAGGAATATTTTGCATCATCACTGTTTTCTGCTATCAGAGAGGGAACTTCTCAGCCACAGCATGAAGCAGCATCTCTTGCAAGCTGGGGGTTGGGGGTGGAGTGAAGTGATTGCCAACTCTCTTCTGGCTTCATTCTGTAGGAATAGCTCAGGGAGTTGGGCGAGGAAGCAACAAATAATAGGTATCCAGTAGGTAGCCGTAGACAATGTGAAATGCCAAAGATTGAGAACTTGTGGCAGAAAATTGGAATTTAGAGAGTACAGGAGGCTTGGATTGAACCTGGGCAGGAGAGGAAATCACAAGGCAGATGCAGAAATCTTAAGAATACAGCCCTAGAGAGAGAGGGTGCCCACGGGTGTGAGGGGTCCTGGTTACTCTATTGTCTTGCAGGAGGCAATGGCCATCCTCGAGGCAGCATTGAATTCCCAGCAGCTCTGCAGGCCCTCTCAGCTCAGCCCACACCTCTTGCAGCTCTTCCCCTGCCCTCTACTTGCCCGTGTACACTGCAGGAAAGGCTCGCTCCTCACACAATGGCCTTCGAGTATCTGCAGGTGGAGACTTCTGTGATGGTTAATTTTAGGTGCCAACTTGACTGGGTCAAGGGATACCCTGATAGCTGGTAAAGCATTATTTTTGGATATGCATGTGAAGGTGTTTCCAGAAGAGATTGGCACTTGAATCAGAGGACTGAGTAAAGATCTGCCCTTACCCAACGTGGGTGGACACTCTTGGGGCCAACAGAAGCTTCCCTTTCACTCTCTGAAGGTTTGCTGAAAATTGCTGATGGGAGGCAGACTAATCGAAGAAAAGACATACGAATTTATTTTAAAAATATGCCGCAGCCTTCAGAATGAAGATCCAAAGATACAGGGGAAATTGTCCATTTTTTATGCTGCAGTTTAACAAAGTGTGGACAGCCATGTAGAAATGTTAATGTGATTGGACAAAAAGGATATGACCTAATGCTAATAGATTGAGTGGGGAAACCCAGCAAGGCCTGTCTGTCTAGATTCTTCTTGGCCTCTCTGAGCATGAATTCCTTCCTTCCGGGTGTGGGGCAGGACGCTCTCCGGAATGGGGGTCTCACGACCCACAGTCAAACAGCGTAGGTCAGATAATTTCTTTATGACCAGTTTTTACACAGAAAGGCGGAAAGAAAGTTAGAGTAATATTTTTAGGTTTTATGGCTGGCTTTGGGGGAAAAGGGTTTTGGTTTCTATGACCTGCCTTGGAGAAGAGGAATTCTAGTTTCTATGGTTATCCTTGGAGGAGAATGGGATTGGAAGACAGGAGGGCAGGAGAAGGGCAGAGAAAAACTTTAGCTTCTGAGGCCTTCATTTAGGGTTATTGTTTTCTGCGTCCCAACAGAACCATCAATCGGCTGAGGGCCTGGATGGAACAAAAAGTGGAGGAAAGGCAACTGTGCTCTCTCTCTGTTCTGGAGCTGGGACACCCTTCTCCTGCCCGTGTACATCAGAACTCCAGATTCTCTGGCCTTGGGACTCTGGGACTCACCCAGCATTCCCCGGGTTCTTGGGCCTTCAGCCTGGGATGGAGAGTTGCACCATCTCAGTTCTGCATATTCATAGTCACTCCATAATTGCGTGAGCTAGTTCCCCTAATAAATCCCCCATATAT
>CAUYRT010003552.1:0-15858 GCA_963574885.1 Lepilemur ruficaudatus | reverse complement strand
AGAATAATGGCCAACAAACATATGAAAAAATGCTCAACATCTCTAATTATCAGGGAAATGCAAATCAAAACCAAAATGAGATATCACTTATCTCCAGTGAGAATGGCCTTTATCAAAAAGTCACAAAACAATAAATGTTGGCATGGATGTGGAGACATAGGAACACTGCTACACTGCTAGTGGAACTGCAAACTAGTGCAACCCCTGTGGAAAGCAATATGGAGAGACCTGAAAGCGATACAAGTAGATCTACCATTTGATCCAGCAATCCCACTACTGGGCATCTGCCCAAAAGAACAAAAGACACTCTATAAAAAAGACACTTGCACTCGAATGTTTACAGCAGCACAATTCACAATCGCAAAGTTGTGGAAACAACCCAAGTGTCCATCAATACACGAGTGGATTAATAAAATGTGGTAAATGTATACCATGGAGTACCATTCAGCTATAAGAAGCAATGGTGATATAGCACCTCTTGCATTTTCCTGGATGGAGCTAAAACCCATTCTACTAAGTGAAGCATTCCAAGAATGGATAGACAGGCACCACATGTACTCACCAGCCAATTGGTATTAGTTGGTCAACACCTAAGTGGACACATAGGAACAACATTTATCAGGTGTTGGGCAGACAGGAAGGGGGAGGAGGGGATGGGTTTATACATACATAATGAGCGCGATGTGCACCGTCTGGGGGATGGTCAGGCTTGAGGCTCTGACTGGAGTGGGGGAGGGGGACAAGGGCAAAGTACTTAACAGTTGTACCCTCTTAATATGCTGAAATAAAATAAAATAAGATAAAAAAAATAAACATGGTTTAGATGTTTGGAAGTAAGTTTACACATAACCATGGGCCAGCTTTTCTGGTATTACATATGCCATGATGGTTCAGTGGTTTTTATTAATCTATTTCTCTCCACTCACAGCACAGACATACATATTTTACTAATGAAAACATAAAAGTCAAGCCAACAGCTGAGACACAAGAAAAAATCTTTTTACGAACTGACCAGAACACATTAGAAAATTAATGTTACACAAACTGGCAAGAAGGTCAGGCTCTTGGGGCAAAATGGAGGTCACTCTGCATTCATCTCCAATTGAAACAATTAAAAGACATTCAGGAAAGATCTCATTCTCTTACAATCTGTGCATGGTTACAGAAGCCTTCTGCAGAATCCCAGGTTATCCTCTGGTGTTTGTAAAGAGCATATCTAGGTAAGTGGGTAAAGATATTCAGAGTGTTTAAAAAGCAAAGAGTAATTTTTTCACATGGAGACATCAATAACACGTCAACAATGAGCTTAAGTACCTTGCTGCTATTCTGAAAATATTCTATACCCTGTGTCTTAAAAAAAAAATCTATACCCTAACTGGGATCTGTTTTTAAGGGAAAGGTGCCCAACACAGATACCCTTGGCAAGTATTAAGGAAGGATGATGTTTCAAAGGAAACCTGTCTGGGGAGGGAGTTCTCAGTTTCTTGGCCTTTCTTTCCCTAAGGAAGGGTGACCCAACTAAAAAGGAAAGAACAGAGGTCCACTGAGGTTCACTTTAAGCTTCTAGAGGCAGCAAGTTTCTTTGTCTTAAGGGCAAAACTAAACTTGTCCTTGAGGCTAAAGAAAGCCTAAAAACAAAAGTGAATTCTCAGAGGGATATACGGTAGCTCACACCTATAATTCTAGCACTCCGGGAGGCCGAGGCAGGAGGATCCCTTGATCGCTTGAGGATTTAAGAGACAGGCCTGAGCAAGAGTGAGACCCTATCTCTACTAAAAATAGAAAAAATTAGCCAGGCATGGTGGTGGGCACCTGTAGTCCCAGCTACTCAGCAGGCTGAAGCAAGAGGATCACTTCAGCTCAGGAGTTTGAGGCTGCTGTGAGCTAGGCCGATGCCAGGGTACTCTTGCCCAGGTGACAGAGCGAGACTCTGTCTCCCAAAAAAAAATAAAAGAAAGAAAGTAAATTCTCACCTTTGATCTGATAGATGCATATGCATGCGGGGATATGTTCAGATATTCAAGGGGCAGCAATTTTTAAAAATTGTTGTTGGGTTGGTAATAATATATTTTTATCCAGGGCCCAGAAGACAATAATGCCAGGGAGTTCTCTTCTTATTTGTAGACTGAAAACAAGCAATTCTCCAGAGTTAAGAAGGCCCTTTTTTAAGTTCTCCCACAACACAGAAGCTGCTGACAGAGAAACCATGCTTAAAAATTATGATTTTAAAAAAAAAGCCTGTCTACTGTCTAACTTCCATATTCAATTTCAAGAAATTAAAAATTAGTGTAATTTTGGTGAAAACATGTTAGGTTTATTCCAGCAATGAGGGTGGGACCCCAACATTTGTAATTCTTCATTAAAACAAAAAATGTTCAAAAAGCATGTATGACAAAATATTACAAACAACATCATACCTATTACTCTCTGCTATCCATCTAGTTTTAAAATATATTTTTTAATTTGATGTTAATATTTGTCCACTTAAATATCTTTGGCCGGGCGCAGTGGCTCACGTCTGTAATCCTAGCACTCTGGGAGGCCAAGACGAGCGGGCGGATCGCTCAAGGTCAGGAGTTCGAAACCTGCCTGAGCAAGAATGAGACCCCCGTCTCTACTAAAAACAGAAAGAAATTAATTGGTCAACTAAAAAATATACACATATAAAAAAAAAATTAGCCGGGCATCGTGGCGCTTGCCTGTAGTCCCAGCTACTTGGGAGGCTGAGGCAGAAGGATTGCTTGAGCCCAGGAGTGTGAGGTTGCTATGAGATAGGCTGATGCCATGGCACTCTAGCCCAAGGCAACACAGTGAGACTCTGTCTCAAAAAAAAAAAAAAAAAAATCTTTGTCAATTTGCTTGTAAAATGAGTGTTAAAAAACACACTGTTTAGCTGGATCTGACTCAAATGCCATCAAATTCATCCAAATCAAGACCTAATTCCTAATCAAATAACAGACTAGGATTTTCTAAACTGTTGATGTGCACTTTGTTTTCTATTTTAAGCTGAAAAATCAAATAATACAGTATTTCATCTGTTCTGTCAACCTGAAAATATAACTGCTACTTTGTTAATATATTTTAACTAAACAAATAATTTGTGCATATGACAAAACATACACTACCACTTTCTCTTCCACAGAATACCCATTTCTGGAAACACCTAAAATGTTCCCATAGAATTTTCCTCCTTTACAAAACAGTACATATTTTAAAGCTCACTTACTCTTTATTTCAAAGATGGTTGTCCTTTTGAAAAGCAAGGAAAAGTAATTTTATCTCTCACTGCCATATCTATACTGAAACTATAAATAGTAAGGGCACCTTATTAAATAATGGATTTCAATCTACTTTCAACTTTCAGGGTTGGCATTTACAACTATAATTACTTCTTTTAGATGACTCCCATCTGCTGAGCACCCAAGTACAGAACAACAAAGGCCAACTGTACCACTTATGAAAACCTAAAGAGTTTGACTAGCGTTCCATTCTTTGTTTCTGTAATGTAGTTTTCCCCCCAAACATGGCTGGGCATAAAAATCACCTTGAGAACTTACAAAAATTAAAGATTTCCCATATTCACCTCATTGAATCAGAATCTCTAAGAGTGAGATCCAGAAATTTCTATTTGTTTTTAATGGACAAATTTCAGAACTAGTACATGGCAGCCGGAAGTAAATGAGCAACAAATATCAGATTCACTTAACTGCACCAGCAACAATCACACACAAGTCTAAGGAAACCATCACCACAAGTTGGAACTGTTTCAAGAGGAGACATCTAAATGGCAGGAAATATTTGAAAGGTAAAAGGAAGATCTAATGCTGCCCATGAAATTCAGCAAATCATCCTAGATCCTTCCATCTCCCAGCCAAATAGTATAAAGACCAGAGTAGTGGTTCCCAAGCTTTGGCAGGCATCAGAATCACCCTGGAGGGCTTATTAAAGTTGGGGGAAGGGAGGAGACTGAATCTGTGTATCCAGCACATTCCCAAGTGATGCTGCTGGTCCAGTAACCATGCTTGGAGAACCACCAGGCTAAAGCAATGTTGTGGAAATCAGATCTGCTTGCACTTCCAGCTTTGTCACCGACTAACTGTACAACTTTGAGCAAGGCCCAAATTCTCTAAGTCTTTTACTTCTTCTGAGAGAGATTACACTGGAGCATCTTCTCTACCTCTAATACTCCCTGGTTCTATGAAATACAAATCCCAGCTAGAGGAGCACATGAAATTACAGGAATCTTAAGGGTAAGAGAAAAGGTTCCAGTCCCTGCAACAAGTAATCAAGTACATTAAGAGCCAAAAATAATACACACATCCAGAGGCAACAAATTAGTCCTTTTTAGTAGTAGTTGTCAAAGGCCAAGAAAAGCTTTGCTAACCCAAACGGCCAAGAGAAAAAAATTACTCTCTTCTCATTTCCAGAAACCCATGCTTATACAAAAAAATCTGCCATGGCATGAGTTAAATTTCCTTTTGGCACCAAGTACTTCGATTATTTGCCAAAAATGTCCTGCGAATTTTCCCCCAAAAGGAGGAAATGGGCTGCTAAGATTTACTGAATGTCCAAAATACACCAGGCACTAACAGATGTTTTCACATTACGTTGCTCAAGTCTCCCCAACAGTAAGAAATAACTACAATCCTCATCGTACAGATGAAGAAACTGAGGCTCATGGAGCGTAAGTAATTCAAAACAGCACAGATAATTCGTGGCAGAGTCAGTTTTTACTAAGGCTTATACAACTCCAAACCTCTCATTCTTTTCATGGAGTCACGGTTTCCTCATTATTTCCATCTACCATGACACTTTAAAATGCCATGAGAGATACTTGTCTCAAAGTTAAAGTGAGGAAAGTTTTAATGTTTGAAAATTAATTTTGAGGGAGATCATCTTTAAAAACAGGTCTTTCCAGCAGTGCATTCCTCACCTAGCTCTTGAAAGCTGGAAGCCTAGAAGGGTTTCAGAAGACTGTTATATTTATGTTTTCATCCAAGCTTGAAAAATAGAGCTAATTTATTACGTGCCTGAGCACATTCTTAGCTCACTCTGAACAGCATAAAATCCCCTTTACAAGTGCGTTGTTAGAAAATGTAGACCAGAAGAGAAAAAGACATCCCCCAACCCTCATCCACAACGTGACCCAAATTGGTTATCTACCATGATCCTTTAAAATAGTCAAGTTCAGGAGCAATATCAGCTTACCCCAGATAATACTGAAACATCTCCCCACAGGAAAAGCTGAGTATAACTCTGCATCAACTGAAGAGACAACAGCTAAGAACCAAGTTGAAAGAAATAATGATACAATAAATGCTATTTTTTAATGCTTGCAGGCTACCGAACTACATATACGATGTTTCATACATGTAAGGACTCCCCAACCTCATATTCATTCTTTCTCCAATCAAATCACCACACAAGTATGTTCCCAGAGCAACAGTGGAAAGCACTTCATATGCCTTTATTTCACAGCCCTATGAGAAGTGTGGCCTTAAAAATGACAGGCCTTAAACATGATAGGTGTTTCTAAAACAACTCATTTCAGAGCCACCAAAGTGTTCCAAAGGTGTGGTTCTTTCCTCTCCAGTCCTCTTTGGCAACCATGCAAAAAATGATATTTGCTTTCTCTACAGACCCAGAATAAGTATAGGACACCTCGGTTGTCTGCCTTTCAGCAAGGGGTAGTTTTGTAGAGGTCAGAGGTATTCTCCTAATAGGCCAGAGGGCCACTGTCAGTGCTACTCCTCCCCAGGCCTGAAGGCACACACACACAGATGGCCCCTGTCAGCACTGGCCCCATCATAGTTCTCAGCTGGATGGCACAGTGGGCAAAGGCAGGGAGCTAATAAGGGCAAGGTGAGGCATCTGAACCACACACGGGGATCAGTTTATTTGGCTCAGATGCATAGCCAGAGACTCATGTCAAACTTCTTTATGCCTGATACATGCTGGCTGTAATGGGAAAAAACAAATCCATCCTCTCTACAAGAAGAACACCTCCCACCTTGGATCCCACTGAGAGCAATTCATATATGGAGAATTATCCCTTCAATCCTAGAGAACCAACTAGATGCAAGGCACTCAACAAAAGCATTAACAATACCTATTAATCAACCACTAAGTGACCAACATTCAAATTTCATCTAATATTTATTGAATACCTACTATGTAATATGCATGCACTGATGCAGCAGTGAACAGAATAAATTAAAATTTAAAAAAAAAAAAGCTCCCCTCACAAAGCTGCGAGACTGGTAGAGCCTTGGTAAAAAGTTGTTTTAATAGAAGTCAGAGTGATTGTGAAGAAGAGAGGAGCTACTTTAGGTCACAGTAAGCATCCCTAAGGAAGTGATTTTGAGCCAGGGTCAAAGTGGACCCCTGTCATTTACTATCAGTAATCCTTATGAGAACCCCCCAGGCAGAGATCCATATTCTACAAATGAAAAAATTAGAGATTAAGGTAGTTGAACGACTTGTCCAAGTTTATGAATGACTTTACAATCCACAATGCCCTTTCCACTACACAAAGGTTTTAAGACACTGGTTTTGATTGGCCAATATATCTGTGTATCTCAGGGAGTGCCAAAGAGGATTCAAAAAGAAAATCAGATCAAAAATAAAATAAGTATACTTATTGTTTATCTCAATCCTTTAAACTCTTAATTTGGGGGTAAGCTTTATATGTATAAATATCTATACAACTTAGAAGTGAACAAATACAAAAATATGTATTTTTTTTATTTTTTTGACACAGAGTCTTGCTCTGTTGCCCAGGCTAGAGTGCCATGGCTTCAGCCTAGCTCATAGCAACTTCAAACTCCTGGGCTCAAGTAATCCTCCTGCCTAAGCCTCCCCAGTAGCTGGGACTATAGGCACTCACCACCACACCCAGCTAATTTTTTTGTTTCTATTTTTAGGAGCCCGGCTAATTTTTTTCTATTTTTAGTAGAGACGGGGTCTCACTCTTGCTCAGGCTGGTCTCGATCCCCTAAGCTCAAGTGATCCTCCCACCTTAGCTTCTCAAAGTGCTAGGATTACAGGTGTGAGCCACAATACCCAGCCTAAAATATGTATTATTGACAGGGACACATGACCATAAAAATTTCAAGATCACTGCACCAGAGGTTAGACTGCAAAAAAATAAACATGGGGAGAAGGGATGATAGGAAGAGATTTGTTAAAGAATACAAAATAATACCTAGATAGGAGGAATAAGTTCTAGTGTTCTATAGCACTGTGGGAAGACTATAGTTAAGAATAATATTATATATAGTTTCAAATAGCTAGGAAGAGGATACTGAATGACCCAACACAAAGAAATGATAAATGTTCAAGATGATGGATATTGCTAATTACCCTGACTTGATCACTATATATTACATGTATTAAAACATCACTACGTACTCCATAAATGTGTATAATTGTTATATGTTAATTAAAAAAATTAAAAAAGCCAGGAGCGGTGACTTGAGTCTGCAGTCCCAGCTACTTGGGAGGCAGAGGCTAGGAGGATCACTTGAGGCCAGGAGTTCAAGACCAGCCTGGGCAACATAGTGAGACCATGTCTTTAAAAAAAGGAGAAAGAAAAAAAAATCATGGACCCACTTCCCAGAGCAAAACATGTTGTTAGATACAGCCTGTATTTTGTGAACATAATTATAAATTTCCAGACGCAAAATAAAATAGATCACAAATGTGAATCTAAGGTTTAGCAGTTCTCTATGGAGTTGAGACATTTTACTCCAGTGCCTCATTCAACCAACATACAGGCCTCCAGAGCTGAGGCCCCACACACTAATGAGTATACAGTCTGCTCCCCTGACAGGGAAACCTGTTTATGCCACACTGAAGGGAATCCACCAATTCATTTCAAATTGGTCACGAGACAGCAGCTGTCAACTGCTAATAACTTTTGGTCACTCCCTACCCAGGCTATTTAATATACATGTAAACATAAATTTCATAAATTGTTCAAATGCATATTTACTCAAAACACCATTATAGGTCCATCAGACTGTTACAGGCTATCAGCTAAATAATATGCATTTTTAAAAGCCTTGGCAGCTTAATACATATTTTTACTGCTCACATAACTCAAAAACAGCCTCAGAGTAAACCGTTTAATTTGACACATAAATAGTCCATTATATGACCTAATCCTCTTTTGTGTTTTCAAAAAGGGAAGAAAGTGCCAGGGCATTTCAATTTGATAGGAAAAGCATAGCAAAAGAGAAGGAAAAAAATTATTCACACACAGCTGCTGATCTTAACTTCAGAGCCAGGTTTAAGAGGGTTGGTAAATAAAAGGGTATTTAAAAAGAAAAGGTATCTGGTTATCAGAAGCATTTAGGCTGATCATTTGAAAGAGAGAGAGAGAGAGAGAGAGACAGACAGACAGACAGAGAGAGATTATACAGATAGTTTCCTGGTATTAATCCTACTCAAAATGACTAATATGATTTACCTATAAATTGATCAGGAAACTAGTGTTTCTTAAAGTAGGGGTCTAGAACCATTGGTAACCACATGTGCAATTCCACAGATATTTGTTTTCTTTAATATGACCAAGAGCTACTTGCCAGTTGCCTAGTAAGTGAATTGGGGGAGTCCTGAAAAATCTTGTGTTGATAAGTTATTAATAATATCAGAAAGTTAGCAGAGTATATGAACTGGAAACTACTTTAGCAAAAACTAAGGCTACCAGACAATTCTGCAAAGTGCCTGCTATGCACTCACACATACCAACACTGGGAACTCTCTGAAGTCACACAATTCTCCAGAAGGATGATTTATAATCACCATAATATCCGTGTGGTCTTAAGTCAGTCAAAATTTGCAATGCTGCTATTCCTGTTTTTTAAATGTAAATTACTTAAATTCTATTATTAGAAACTTAATTTGTTCAAGATTTTCTGCTTTAAACTCACAATGTGCAGTGGTACATATTTATAGCATTTATATTTTCATTCTCTAATTTTGCAATGAGACTCATATGTGGTATGGTTAAAATAAGAATAATCCAAATCCCTACTGCTAAAAGCCCATCTCCCAAAAAATTACCTGTACAGTAATCCCTCATCTGTGATTTTATACTCTCTAAATAACTTGTAATCTTCTGTCAAGGTAAGTATAACAAAATCACATTTCTTTAAGCTTATGGAACACTTTTATAAAACAGAATCATACATATATAGCTCATACTAACATTTGCTTATGTTGAATGGTATAGGAGCTTCTGTCCCACCTACGTGGGATAAGTCCAAAAAAGTTAAAAATCACTACTCAAGACCAGTGGTTCTCTATCTTTTCTGGGTCAGAGCCACTGTTAAGAGTTTGACAAACGCTATGATATTCTCTAGAGAAAGATACACACACGCATTAAAATTTGCAACCTGGGCATAATTCTTAATTCTTAGAAGCCTTTATACAGTATACTCAAATTATTAATACTTGTGCCAAGAACAATTTGTAATCTTACTTAATATGGTTAATATTTTAAAATAGCAATTTTTTTTAAATAGCAATTTTTAAGTTTCTCAATATATAAAGGCTAACATTGAATACATTTTTTGAAACTGCTTATGACTCCCTGAAAATTCTGCAAATCTTTTTTTTTTTTTTTTTTTTTTTTTGAGACAGAGTCTCACTCTGCTCCCCAGGCTAAAGTGCAGTGGTGTCATCACAGCTCACTGCAACCTCAAACTCCTGGGCTCAAGTGATCCTCCTGTCTCAGCCTCCTAAAGTACTGGAATTACATGCATGAGCTGCTGCACTGGCTTCTCCTCATTCTTAAACACTACTCTTGAGATCCCTGAACCCAGTGTTAAGAACCCCCAGTTTCAGATCTCATACCGTTTTCATCATCATTTCAGTACCAACTCAAAAAACTGTACCTATCACATTTTTTGATCCATGTTAGGATTTGTTTCTATTTTTAGACACAATGAAGTTACTTTCTAATATAAATTCTCTCTAAAACCTTAGAGGAGAAAATGACCTGTTCTTAAAGGTCTTCCATTTCAGTATCTGTGGTCCTTTTGCTATAAGGCCATGGATCTTCATGATTAAAATATCACCTTATATTTTTCACATCTCTTCAAAATTGGGAAAGTTACTTTCTCCTGGGGAAATCTATGTCTTTTTTTTGCAACATAAGTATTTCTGTAGTCAACAATTTGTTTACCTGGACCACTAGCTTAGTTTGTCCAGAATTAGAAGATGGCCAAACAGGAAGTAGGGGGAAAGTAGGATTCATTCTGAATTCCTAAGGTAGAAAGGTGGCAAACTGGAAGGAATAGAGAATTATGAGCCACTTTCAAGTCTCTTTATATTTCAAAATGAGCAGGCTCCCATCCAGTCTGGGTAGTCAGAGAAACTTCTAGCACTGCATCTTAGTGGATAAGGAGGCTTTAGACAGAGAAAAAGACAAGTTCATTTCATGCCTCAAAATGATCTGAGCAGAGATGCAAAGGAGAGAAAATCTCCAGCAAGTTGCAGAAACAAGGGATCACCATTGTGGCTTGAGCAAAGGGGCCACATGGAATTGCCTTAGGGAGTAAGTCTGGAAAACAGGCTGGGCTCACAGCATAGAGGGCCTTCCTTAAAAACCAGGGTATTGAGTACAGCTTTCATCCTAGAAGCATGGGGGAGTCATAAAGTTTTTAAGCAGGAGAGTAACATGATGAAAGCTGTATTTTAGAGACAATACAAGCCTCTGTACACACCAGGCATTTAATCAATGATGTAGACCAAACATATAGATTCAAACTTCCAGGAAGAAGCATCTTGTAACCTAAAAAGTACAGAAAAACCACTCCACTATTGAAATCCACTGCATAACAACTCACTTTATCCTTTTAATTTAATTAAATACAAAGAAAGAAAAAAAAATAATAAAGCTCAAATTAACATTGTCTGTAGTCTAAGACTTTCAGGCCCCTACTAAATCAAAATGCATATTTTGCAGTAAGCTAAAAATGATACAAAAGCATTAAATATTTACTCTTCCCATTGGCTATTATTTTTCACTAGTTACTCAGCTATAATAGTCATTAACATGCTGAAAAGAAACTTCATGTAAATTCACCACTAGTCTGGGAATACTGGAACTCTGATGTACTGGCTGCAAGCTATACCTGGCTCAGAGGCACCATTTCCCTACAGTCAGGGCCAAATGTCTAGTTCACTCACAATTTACAAATGATTATTTCTCTAATTAATCATTCATCAAAAAACATAAACAGCAACAGGCTGTGAAGACAGAGCTAGCAAAAAAACAGAAGGGGGCATGGATCCATCAGTCTCTCCTTCTTGGCTATGAACCAGGGTAGCAGGCTCATCAGAGAAGGCTCCTAGGGCCTAAGGCAGCTGACATTTCTGATGAAGGCTTGACCCTATCCCAGGGTACAAGTGCCCCTCAAGAACTCCAGAAGGAGTAGTCCACCTTACTAATACATCTACATCTAATAATGCAGATTATTAGAACAGCTCCCTCACTAGTCTCTCTCCTTTCTCCAGTTGCTCCCCCAATACCCATCCGATTACCTCCCCAAGCTGCTTCTTCCCTAAGACACACAACTTAAAAATAATTCTCCTCAAAGAGGGTCTTCATCATGCCATAAGAACGTACAGGGCTATTTCTGATCTCCAGACAGCTGACTCTTACAGCATGGAAGGCCCTTAAATATCCCCTGTTCCAGATCCTTCATTTAATAGTTGGGAAAAATGAAACTTAGGGCAGTTAAAACATGTCCACCATCATCTGTTGAACATGACCTGAGGACTCTCCAAGCAGAGGCTTTATCTGTTTCTGGATAAGTCTTCCCCTCTCATCCTTTGTATTGATTAATAGGACTGCCAACAGCTAAGTAACTGTAGCATTGCTGCTACCTGCCAGAAGGCAGACATATAAAAGATCTACCCATATTTTCTTAGCTAGAAAAGACTAGCTAAGTTTCAAAATGTAAATCAGATTTCTGAAATGACTGTACTGAAGAGAGACAAATATTAAGAATTAACAGCAGGCCAGGCACGGTGGCTCACGCCTGTAATCCTAGCACTCTGGGCACGGTGGCTCATGCCTGTAATCCTAGTACTCTGGGAGGCCAAGGCGAGAGGACTGCTTGAGCTCAGGAGTTTGAGACCAGCCTGAGCAAGAGCGAGATCCCGTCTCTACTATAAATAGAAAGAAATTAGCCAAACAACTAAAAGAATAGAAAAAATTAGCCAGGCATGGTGGCACATGTCTATAGTCCCAGCTACCCGGGAAGCTGAGGCAGGAGGATCACTTGAGCCCAGGAGTTGGACGTTTCTGTGAGCTACACTGACACCACAGCACTCTAGCCCAGGCAAAAAAGTGAGACTCTGTCTCAAAAAAAGAAAAAAAAAAAAAAAAAAAAAGAATTAACAGTATTAGTACTAAAGAGGCTAGTATCAGCACTAAGTTAAAGTTCTAAAAGATTGTAGACACCCAATGTTTCCATATCACCACAATGAAGCAGCTAGAAAATGATCCTTGCTCAGGTCAATCTGGAAGGCTGACTGTTTATAATTGGGCAAAGAGGTCAGAAAGAACTACTAGATTCCAACATTAAAACTTACTCTCATGAGGTCCTACAGTCATTAAGTTTGGGACAACATCCTAAGCCAGGAAGCACTGGTTCTAACCATGAGATTGAAATTTTAATCCCAGCCATATAAAGTATAATCTCTGACTGTGTAAGAGGTATAGCCTTTCCACCTACTGAGAAATATTACAGGAAACAGTATCCTCAAAAGTATAAAGTTAATAAACAAATAAATTTTTTAAAAATGCATAATGGCTAAAAAAAAAGCCTAAAGTTATCCAAATGTTTTGAATATTAATGGGAGACGGCTTATTCATTTACCACCGTCATGACTGTATATTATAGGATAATGAGAGTTTATACTCACTGAGTGCTTACTATGTGCTAGGCACCATGCAAAGTGCTTTATATGCTTTAATTCCAAACCTCACAAAAACAGGATACAGGTACTATTATTTCCATTCCACATACAGAGAAACTGAGAACAGTATTTCATTAAATTGTCCAAGGTTATTTTCCTAGTAATGGACGAATAAGGATTTGAACCCAGAGATTCTGACTCACTGTTAGCATTGAATCACCAAGGTGTCCCTCCCTATCACTTTGTATCTGGAGCAGTTAAAGGGTAAGAAAAAAGAGGAGATGTTTAACAAAGAACAAAACCCAAACTCATGCTAAGAGAAATCTCATCTATCAAAATTTACATCAAGCTATGCGCAGCATCTTTTTTAAATGCTTGGATTCTACAACAAACAACAGGATTTTGGAACAGATTAAGAAAGAAGTATTCATACAAACTCTTTGTTTTATAGATGACAGTGAGAGGAAGCAAAGTGTTGAGTGACTTGTCTAAGATCACTGGCAGCAATTGCACCCTAAATCTACCAACACCCAGGCCAATATTATGTGCATAATTTGGTGCTAACCTACAGGTCCTGCTCTAGCAGTATCCCCTTAACAAAAAGAACTAACCAGTACTGATAAGGCTGATGAAGCTTAAAACAGGCCATCCTAACCTTCACAGCTGCCCTATTCTCCACGAAACCACTCTTTGTCAGTTTGGAAAGGGCTATTTAAAAGATCGGCAGGGGAACATGTGTACCATTGGTGAGACTATAAAATGGTACAGCTGCTATGGAAAGAAGTATGGAGGTTCTTCAAAAAACTAAAAATAAATCTGCCATACAATCCATCATTTCCACTTCTGTGTACATATCCTGAAGAAGTGATAGCAGGATCGTGAAGAGACAGCAGCACACCCATGCTCATATAGAAGCACTATTCACAGTAGCCAAAATGTGGAAGCAACTCAAATGTCCATCAAAGGATAAATGAATAAACAAAACGTGGTATATACGTTCAATGGAATATTATTCAGTCTTAAGAAGGAAAGAAATTCTGTCACATGATACAACATGAGTAAACCTTAAAGATATTATGCTAAGTGAAATAAGCCAGTTACAAAAAGATAAATACTGTATAATTCCACTTAGATGAGGTCACTAAAGTAGTTAAATTCATAGAAACAGAAAGTAGAATGGTGGTTACCAAGGGTTGGAGGAAGAGGGGAGGGAGAGTTGTTGTTTAATGGGTATAGAGTTTCATAGTCACAAGATGAAAAGTTCTGGGGCTCTGTTTTACAATAATATGAGTGTACTTAACACTACTGAACTATACACACTTAAAAATGGTTAATATAGTAAATTTTATAAAGTGTTATTATCACAAAATTTTAAAAAATCTTAACTACAAAATGTGTATCTGTGCATGCAAAAAATAAAAAAGCATTTTTAAGCAGCTGTTTAAAGTAAATCCATCCAAGTCTTCATTTGAACTCAAATTGAATCAGACATTGTATTTGTCACCTAGATTATAACTGCTAAACAAAATGCTCAAAAGCCAACTCTGGGCCAGGTGCAGTGGCTCACCCCTGTAATCCCTAGCACTTTGGGAGGCTGAGGTGGGAGGATCACTTGAGGCCAGGAGCTCAAAACCACCCTGGGCAAGAGCAAGACCCCATCTATAAAAAGAAAGATTTTTACTAATTAGCCAAGTATGGTGGCACGGACCTATAGTCCCAAGTACTCGGGAGGCTGAGGCAGGAGGAGTGCTTGAGCCCAGGAGTTTGAGGTTGCAGTGAGCTAGGCTGAGGTCACCGCACCCTCACCTAAGCAACAGAGCAAGATGCCGTCTCAAAAAGATAACAACAACAATAGCAAAAGCCAATCCTGAAAATCCCCACCTATGCACCCACACTTAGGTATTCACAAAGAATCCGTGAATGATCTGAATTAGTGAATTACTTTTTAAGAACAACTACTACAGGACTTCTACTTAGTATAAGACAGTACACTTGAACTTACTTCATTACAAGAATAACACACACATGTAATTATCTGCCAATATAACAGAAACAAAAAAAATCAATGATATTTCAAAACACATCTGACTAAAAAACGTATTATCTATGTAAAGACAAATATAGAATTAAAAGAAAACAACAAAACTGTTTAATCAAGGAAAGGTGACTGATCTCATTCAAAAGTCCTGTATGTCACAAAAATAAAGAAAAATATTTTCTCATATCTCTAAATTCATCTAAGTAAGGCAACACTTAACTGTCTCATCCAGTTCAAGTAAGTAAATAAAAACAAAAAATCTATCCCACAGATGATGTATGTAACCAACATTTCCTCCCCCAAATAAATTATTACTGACATAAAATATAATCGCATATTTTACAAGCCCAACATACAGAATCCCCAAACTACACCCACACTGTCTTCTCTTTTCCCAATTTCTTCCAAATGTAAACCAGTCCCAAAAAGTATTTTTTCATTCCTTAAAACTATCAGTCTGGAAATATTTTAATTCAGGCAGAGTTATTTTTCACATTTGAAAGGTTTGTAGAACCATCTACTGTCAGGAGCCATGAGGCTCGGCCATATTTGCCTAAGCCTTACCCTCTCCCTCATAGTTGAAGTTAAGTTTCTGTTTCCCAGGAATGATGTTTCACTTTGCAGCCAATGACGTGGTTTTGCATTTGCTATCCCCTGATTGGATGCTTTTGGATGCCTCGTTTACATACTGGACCTAACTGAGAACTGCAAGCTGTAACTCCTCAAATGTTTCCTGATTGATCAGTCCTTTTTTCACCTAATTTGCATTGTGACTGGGCGTTCCCCTCTCACTTGTCTATAAAAGCTGTAACCTCATGCTCAATAAACGAGACTTGATCAGAATACTGTCTTGTCTCCATCTCTCGCATCTCTTGTCCCATTCAACT
>CAUYRT010003549.1:0-48832 GCA_963574885.1 Lepilemur ruficaudatus | reverse complement strand
AGTTAATTACTTAATCTTGTTTGACACAATTATTTAATCATGTATCACAAAAAATATGGTTTTTTAAAAAAGAAAAGGAACGGAAAAGCATGAAGAAAAATTATAAGTTAAAACTCGCCATCAAATTGGTACTGACTGATTTGAGCACTACGGTGCTCAAATGGTGGTGGTGTCCAGCAGGGATTCGGGGTTGGGGGAGTAGACCCTCATCTGAGGGATGTGGTGAGCATTGTGAAGGGGAGGGGCATGCTTGAAATGTAACTGGGGATGGGAATTAGGGGTCTCAATAGGGGGAAAGAAATCTTCTAAAACTGATTTATGTGAATAGCTGTACAACTTGGTAAATTTACTAATAAGCATTTAATTGTTCACTTAACATGGAGTAATGGCATGGAATGTAAATTATACTTTAATAAATTTGTCTAGAAAAAATTCTCAGTACCTGTTATACAGCTTCTTTCTTATCTACCTTCCCATCTGCCTAGGCAAAGAATTCTTGAAGAAGACCCCCAAAGCAATTATCGCAGCAACAAAAACAAGCAAATAGGATCTGATCAAATTAAAAACCTTCTGCACAGCCAAAGAAACTATCACTAGAGCAAATAGACAACCTACAGAATGGGAGAAAATATTTGCTCTCTACTCTTCCAATAAAGGTCTGATAACAAGAATCTACCTAGCATTTTCTTTAAATTTTAGCATTTTCTTTAAATTTTAGCGTTTTCTTTGATTGGATTTTCTGGAGACTTTCATGTTTACTGAATTTTAAAATCAAAAAAACAACCTTTAGAATTCTTTGTATATTATATTATTTTCTTATTTTTAACTAATTATTTTCTTCTTATTATCATAACTTTGTACTTTGACTTTTATATATTTTGTACTTCTAACTTTTTGAGTTGAACATGAAGTTAACATTTTATTTTCTAGGTTTTATAATGACAAAATCTATAAATATGAATAATAATAATAGCATCAATAATTATGTAGTTTTTCTGAGGCAGCTCTAATTGCAGAGGGCCTTTATTTCCATACCTACGTCCATGATATGATTTTGACTTCAGCCCACTAGGGGACAGGAATAGATAATAGTAAGTTTCAGATACAACTTATTTGACTTTCATTTTCATGGTAGAATTATTTTGAGTATTGCTCTTTTTATTTTCTCTTTATTAGAATTCTATATGACAACTGTATTTTAAAAATAGAGGGTTTTTTTTTTTTTGCTTAAAAACTCTTAACACTGCTGACTCTGTTTATATCTGCTCTATTTAAGCTTTATTTTCTTTGTAGGGCACTGACAGATTCTCTGAGAAGATAAGGTACATAAAATCTTGTCATTCCTGTCTGCTTCTGCCTAGAGCATGTTAAATGCACGGGGCTGCCACCATTATTGCACCCCTACCTAGCCTCACTTCTTGCTCAGTTGTGTTTAGGGGTTTTCAAAGGAAGTCAGGATTAGAGAATAGAAGTCAGCATGACTCACAGAGCAGTGCTTCAGGAATAGAAGTGGGTAGACACATTCTATTTTTTGGTTGGTACAGACACTAGGTAAGATTAATTATTAAGATGCAGTAACACAAATACTAAATTTTATGACAAAAAAGAAAAACATATGAGAAACAACATACTTTTTATTCTCAAAAATCCCAAACATATGTTAAATGAATCAATATATAAAAGCCACAAAGAAAAATCTTAGTGGGGAGATGATAGATGAAATAAAATGACTGGTTGAATGAAACAGAAAGAATGAAAGCAATCTAAAAAAATCATAATTAAATCTACTTTGCATACAGGAAAGTGCAACATGGATATTGCATAAAATTGAATTAGTACTGGATACACAAACTTGAGAGACTTGTCCACAATGCAGAAAACAATAATGAGGTAGAAAATAATGAGAGAAAAAAAGAGATGATAAAAAATAAGAAGTATGAAGTCTGAAGATCCAACATACAGATAATAAGCATCTCTGAGAAAGCATTTACCTTCTGTGAATCAGAAAGCATAATGATAGATTAAAGAAAATATCATAAACTGAAAAAATATGATTCTACAGAATGAGAATATTCCTTGCATTTCAGGCAAAAATAATAATGGAAGAGTCCCACATAGATACAGATGGGTGAAGTTTTAAATTTTTCAAGGGGTAAAAATCAAGCAGTTTTAAGAAGTCTAACATATTCTGTGGGAAATGTTGTTCATAAGCCAGGAATTTACATGATAAGGGGATAGACATAGTCTTACTTACATAATGTCTCTAAAAATGAAATATTCCTGTATATTTCATTAAAAAATATGCAAAGACATAATTCTTTTGACAAGAAATGATTCAAATATTAACAAATCGAGAATGGGTGAATACAGAGTTGAAAAAAATGAACGTGAGTTCAGTTTTAGCATGAGTAGTTAAATATACTGGGGTCTCTCATTTAGTAAATATTTGTACTACATTATAAAGAATGAAACTTTAAAATAATGTGCATCTATTTTTTTCCACACGTAAGAACCTTACATTATTTTAAAGTACAAAGGAGAAACTAAACAAAGAAGAAACAAAGCCTTAACCTTAACCCCAACCCCTCCCCACAAGGCTCATTGAATACATGGCCTCTTGCAGAGCAATATACAAAAATAACAGCAATTCTATTGTTTACGTAGTGTTAAAACAGACATATTATGTTTGCTCTTTCAGAAACACAATAGATTAGTCAAATTTATTAGATCATCTGACTCATCCAGTTGCTGGACCAAAGGTTTCTATCTCCATCACTTCTCTTCCCCTCTAACCATCTTTGCATGGAGCCACACTAGACTCAGAATGGAAGTGAAGCTCAAATGTAAGAAAAGAATTAGCGAGTGATTTGTTCTTTTTTGCATAAATTGTCATGACCAAATTGTCATTGAGGATTTCAAGAGAGTAATAAATGTGAGAAAAAAATTGAAATCTAGAATAAATGTTTTTGAAAGAAATCTTACTTCAGAAGGAAAATAGAGAAGTCAAGGAGAATCAATAACAAAAATAATAATTAAAAAAACCCCAAATGTTTCCTGAGTGAAAGAAAGCCTTGAATCTCCAGAGTGGAAAAGACCATTGAATATTACACCAAATTAAAGAACAGATGTAGAAAAAAAGATTGACCCAAGAAAGGAAAAGTTATGGTAGAAGAAAAGAGTAAATAATAGAGACTCTAAAGCAATTATTTAAATAGTTCTTGTGTATATGATTTTGAAATAATATAAATGTTAATAAATGATTTTTGAAAGAGAAGATACATTGTTTAAAAAATCGTGATATAAATCTGAAATATTCAGATCACTGGGACTTGAGCTTACAGGGAGATAAGTGAGTAAGTAAATGTGTGATAAATTGTTTCTTTTATAGTGTTGATGTAAAAAATAATATGTGTCCTGGAAAGTTATTCATGTACAATAGATTCAGATAGATCCAAATACAAAGTTTAAAATATCACAGATAACTAATCGCAGCACAAAACTTCCAAATCACAAGTGAAAAGAAAAGATAACTTGATTTCTAGCACAAAATTAGGGAAAAGAACAAGAAAGAAGCAAAGAAGAGTAAAATTAGGAAATTATGAATACTAACAGGAAAATATGGTAAAGTTTGACCACATGCCATATTTATCAAAATAAACATAAATGATTTAGATTCGTGTTAGAAGATAAATGTTCTCAAACTGCATCAAAAGCAAAATTTAAATATAAGCTGTTTATAGGGGTCCCAACTAAAAGGAAATGGTTTATAAATGTTAGAAATAAAGTGATGGTGAAGATATGCCATGTAAATAACTCTTAAGTTTTTCTCAACCCATCCATATCTCTCCATCCCATCTGTGCAGTTTATCCCATCATCTCTCCTTTATGATTGCCACACAAGCCTAATTGCAATCATTCTTTTTGCTTCTAGTCTTATGCAAAAGACTGTGTGTCTCCTACACTGTAGTCAGACATTTTTGTATGTTAGTCCTCTGCTTGAAATTCTAATGCATTCACATTGCTATTAGGATAGACTCCAAACTCCTTAATATGGCTAATAAAGCCTTGCATCATATGGCCCCTGCTAATATCTATAACCTCATTTCCGTCCATCCCTTGGTTTATGTGCTCTGATTCAGCACCTCTCTCTTTGACTTTGAGTTCTTCCAGTACACATTCTTTGTCATCTGTGACTCACAGCTTGCTGTTCACTCTGCTTAAAACACTCTACCCCATCCTTTTTGAACAGTCAGTTCTCAGCTTGGACATTGCTTCCTCTGGGAAGTGGACTACAATTTAGCTCTTTTTACCATAATTCTTTTTTTTTTTTTTTTTTTGAGACAGAGTCTCACTCTGTTGCCTGGGCTAGAGTGAGTGCTGTGGCATCAGCCTAGCTCACAGCAACCTCAAACTCTTGGGCTCAAATGATCCTTCTGCCTCAGCCTCCCAAGTAGCTGGGACTACAGGCATGTGCCACCACGCCCAGCTAATTTTTTGTACATATATTTTTAGTTGGCCAATTAATTTCTTTCTATTTATAGTAGAGACAGGGTCTCGCTCTTGCTCAGGCTGGTCTTGAACTCCTGACCTTGAGCGATCCTCCTGCCTCAGCCTCCCAGAGTGCTAGGATTACAGGTGTGAGCCACTGCGCCCGGCCCTTTTACCATAATTCTTATCATGTGATATTTCACATTGTATTTACTTATCTCTAACCATTTTCAGAATTTAACTCCATGTCAGCTTAGTAGGGTACTTCTTAGTGTATAATAGAACCTCAACAACTATATGTTAAATAGATAGTAAAATTCAAACACAAAAAAGAGTATGGATGGAAATATTACCATTGGAAAAAACTAGAAATTAAGAGCAATATATTAAAAGAACAATACTGGTGTTGTGAATGTTCTTAGTGTGCCCACTCTTGTTCCTTGGATCTTTTATGTGACCTAGACTCTGCCAATGTGTACATCTCTGAAGAAGAACTCTACCACCCCCATGACCCAACTCTGTGCCTACAAAAAGCCTTAAATGCCAAGGAATTAGCCCCTGAGAGCAGCCCTTGACCAATGACTCTTGCCCTTTGGGTGGGATAATTCCAAAAAGGTGTGTGTTTTGCACCATTTCTCAGTTTCCCATGAGGTTAGACTCCATAGCCCACCACGTGCTTAATAGCACACCCTTTGTGGGAGGCTTTTCCTTCCCTATATCACATCCCTACTCTCTGCTGGTTTTCCCTGTACTTCTTCCAAAATCGCTGTGCACTTATCCTTCTGTTTCAGGAGGAATCCAACCTTTACTTTATATGGGCTAATTAATGGTACAAAACACAGTGAAGATTTTGAAACCATTATATTGTTTTATTTTTATTATGGAGAACTTTGCATAGATAGCAAAGTGGACAGAACGTGGTAATAAACTGCTATGTACCCAACACTTAGCTTCAACAATTATCAACTCAGGAAGCATGAACACCTGTGGACCAAAACATATACAACCAAAGTACATACATCAAAATATCCAAAATGAGAACAATGATGCCGGATGTCAGAATCATAGTGGGAGATTTTACTATAACTTTCTCAATATTTGACTCATAAGTTAGCCAAAACTGTAAAGATACAAGTATCTTTGAATAATTAAACACTATTTTTTCAATAATTTTATCAAAATATTTGCCATACAAATAGATATCTCCCCTTTTTAAATGTTTTTTTCTAAAAATTGGTAATGTGATAGCCACCAGAGTATTTAAATTAATTCCAAGAAGTGTGGCCCATGTCACATTCTCTGATCATATTTCAATAAAGTTAGATATCATTAATAAAATGTTAGTTAAAAACAATCTAACTACTTGGAAATTGTAAAAAAAATCTTCTAATTTATTTTTTGGTCAAAACAGAAATAAAAATTTCAGTAAACTATTCACTCGCTGCTAGTGGCAGCAAGGTCAAGGGGACAGAACAAGCTTTCCATCTTAAGATAGCCACAAAACCCCTGCACATCGTCCTTCACCTCTTCTTTGGTGTTGGTTGAATTTGGGTGGGCCCCTGAACCAAGGTCATCCCTTCAATAAGGATGGCCTGTGACCTGGCATCTGACCTGACAACATGAGCTGGTCCGTGTGAACTGAGCCAGACAGCATTGCTCAAAACTTTCCAGTGGCTTCCCTGCTTACTCAGAATCATTAGCACGGCCACAAGGCCCTAAATGTGCCGACCTCCCATTCTGTTTCTGTGTCATGTACTGTCAGCGCTGCTTCTTGCTAACTCCACACACAGCATCCTTATTGTTCCTCCAACATACCAAGCACACTCCTGTCTCTGAGCCTGTGCACTTTCTTTTCCCCTGCTGCTTGGAGAACTCTTTCTTCAGATATTTTCGTGACTCACTTCCATCAGGTTCCTGTTCAAACAGTACCTTTTCAGAGAGGCCTTACCTAGCCATCCTATCTACAATAGCTTCTTCTTCCTCATCACTTTCTGTCCCCTTACCTTACTTTATTTTTCTTTGTGCTTATAACTATCTATTTATTTGTTTGTTTAGTGTTTGATACCCCATTAGAGACAAAGCTCCATGAGGACTTTGTTTCCTGGTATATTTTGGGGGTGGGGAGTGGAGGAGAGTGAAACAGAACAGTGCCTGGAATACAGAGGTTCTCAATAAATATTTGTCAAATTAATAAATGGGCTGAAAACAGATTAATTGCAATATTATTTCTTCCCTTTTAATAGAAAGTTGATCTCCTCCCCATCCCCACCATGTTTGCAGAATGTTCATGAACAAGGCTTCTACCTCACAGGTAAAATATTGAAAATTTCTTCATTATAGAGAAATTTAAAGCTTGAGAAACCATTTTCATTCTGATATTTAGGGGTTCAATAGAGAGAAAGGATTGCCTTTCCATGACTCACCCTAAAGCAAGACCTATCGTTGAAATCTTAGCTATATACAAAGAGGTCAAACAACATTTTAGTGCCTTACTCCTAAGTATGGAACAAAAAGGATCATCAGACATTTGAGAAAAGGGCTTACAAAAGAGAGGTCAAGAGCAACAAATGGGAAGAAAGTTTTTGGGGAAATGGAGATAATGCAAAGAACAGAAGAGATTGAAGAAAATATTGTATCTGTAAGATAAGAACATGAAACTGTTAAAAATAACAATTGGAGAATAAGAGTAGACTCTTGGAAATTAACAACATATAAAAGAACACAAAGGAGACAAATTATTAAACAAATTACAAAGGACAATCCCAATGATAAAAATAGATTTTCAGATTGAAATGGCTATTTATATTAAAAAAAAAACCCCTATTGCTTTGGAACAAAATAGCAAAATTTCAGCAAGCAAAGGATAAAAAAATTCCTAAGAGTTTACAGACAGGGGAACCTGCCCCCCACCCCTCCAACATACCTCTTAAAAAGAACAGTTATCAGAATGGAACACTGTTAGAAGATCATAGAATAATGCTTTTGCATTTCTGAGGGAAAAAGATTTTCAATCTAGAATTGTACTTCTTCTCAAACCATCAATCAAGAATGAAGCTAGAATAAAGTTGTTTTAATACATGCAAGAACTCAGAAAACTTATTACATCCACTTACTGCTTGAAGAAATGCTACAGCAAAATGATGGAGAACACCAAGAGTGAGAAATGGGATCCATAAAAGTACAATAACCTTCTATCAGGGCACAGAGGGTATATTTCCTCCCTTTTTGGCTTGCTAGACTGCAGACTCTTACAGTTAGGGATTATGTCCAACTTCAACCTTATCCATTCAGCAGCCAGCAGGGGGCTGAGGGAAGTACAAAAGAATGGTTTTGGAGGTAGGGGTGTTACTGAAAAGGGACCAACTTGTGAATTTACCACTGTCCAAAGATCTGGTCTTCAGCCCCCATGCATAGAAACTCTCTGCTTTTGTCCAAGAGTTGATCTGATTCAGGCTTTCTGAATCACCCTAACAAAGCTCACAAGAGACTTATGGATACGGCCAGATACCACTTTAGTCAATTACAATAAGAAAAATTTGAAATCTAAGTTCAAATGACCTAGAAACTCCTACCTGCTCAACCAGTGAGCCTGGGATCCGCACTGGAGAATTCTGTTATGATGTAGCATTAAATAACAGCCTGTTCTAACATCTTGATGCGTTCATTCCCCAAATCAGGAGGAACAAACATTTGAATTGGACATACAGGCAGGCCTCCTCTTCCAAGAATGGTTATCAGATGACACTGCTATCTGTTGTCTTAGTCAACCTTGCTGCTTCCTTTGATGACACATTCTCCTTCTAAATGACACACTGTTTCTGACGGATGAAGCATCCCGTTATCCCTATAAGGACCAAGATCACAGTATGTGAATGAAGGATGAAGTGAACACCAAGAAAAATGAGAGCAATTGAGCATCCAGAGACGATTAAGATGCATTTCCTGTCCTCAAGGAGTTTACAGTCCGATGGGGGTGACAGACACTTAAAAACCACTTTCAACATTGGTGTTGGTATCGTGGGTGCAGGGGAGGGCATGAAGGAGGGAGTGGGCAGTTTCCTTCTGGCCTGGCCTATTTTTTTTTCCATTGTTTCTACTTGGCTTATAGTTTCAGGCTTACATTGTTTTTATGACTAAATAAAGTACACAAATAAAACTACTGAGAACAGAAATGACACACAAGTGACTTAGCATTTACAGAAGCTGGGCAGCCTAGACTGCACTGTGACCACAATGTTCGTGTTTTTCAAGGGGGTACAAGTGCTGTGACTTTTCTAATAATATACTCGTAATTTTCTCAATAACAGGATTAGTATTAAATCCCGGGGAGAAAATTGCAAGAACCTATTTTCTCAAGTTATTTAAAACTCAGACTAAACAAACTCCCCCCATTTATACTGCAGTATGAACCTGATAACAACACATTCAAGATAGCAAAAACATGCAAGTAAGTGGCTTTTAGTTCTAATGCCTCAGATATTTTTTAAAAAGTTATTTTAAAATTATAATTCATAGGTATTATATTTGGTTTAAGGAAGTTTAAAAATTCATACCTGAAATAATGAAGAGTGTGTAATATATCTGACAGTTTAGTTCAACTCAACTTTTAAATCAAAGTTTTCTTATAAGATGCTTGGATTCTGCAAAGTTTTTTTGAGTATCAAAACTTTGAATTTTTTAAAATGCTTTAAATGCTCTTAATTAAAATGTTTCTTCTGAATTGTGGTATTTGTTGCAGGGCTTATGAATTATTTGCTACTCCATGACTAATCAAGCAAAGGTTTGTTAGGTTTTAGAGGAAGCTCCTTTCTTTTCTTATTTTCTTCTTGTTCTAGAGATTCAGCAATTATCAGGTCCTCATATATCACATCTCGAAAATTGGTTTACACCACAAAACTGAGGTTCAAATAGGATTTAAATTGTCAAAAAAATTGGGTCCACTCTAGTGCTTTTTGAATAATGGCAGTAATTTGATCCTGCAGCTTAAGAATATAGAGAATATGGAGGTAAAAAGAGTTGCAGGGCTCAGACGTCTACTCCGATGCAAATTATTTACCAGAATGGTCCACGGGAGGTGAGCCACTGCTTGTCACATGGAGGCTCAAGTGTGTGTTCTTTGGGAGAGTATATGTAAAGCCTGCAGGAAATCTGCAGATGAGCTTTATTTAATTCTTTATTCTATTTATGTCCCTGAGAACACTTTGGACAAAAGCAAGCTAGGCCTCCGGTGCAGATGGCAGAATGAGTGTGAGAAGCTTTGCTGTGCTGTAGTAACTGCTGTGCACAGGCTGACTCCCAGGCCTGCCCTCTATTCAGCTCTCCTGCCAAGCCCAGCTCTGGGCTTTCCCCTGCTGAGACCAGTGCGGAGCAGTTCAGTCCCTGTGGGCATAGGAACAACAGGCCACAGCCCACTATGGTGCCCCAGAGAAGCAATTTGGCGCCCAGACTCAGCTCTGTCATTTAGATGTACACCATGAACCAGAGAGGGCTTTTGTGCTATAACCAGCCCTACTCTTACGTCAACCAAGTCACTGTATTTCCCATCCTTTCATTTTTTACAAAAACCATATTTACCTTGACAAATAAAGATTGCATATATTCAAAGTGCACAATGTGATAACTTGATGTACGCATACACTGTGTAATAAAAGACAGTGAAAAACGTCAGGGAAGAAAGCTGTAAAACCTCTCAGGCTGGCCTAAGATCTTGCAGCAGCATCTGCACCTCTGTAAGGAAAGGCAGATGAGCAATCCCCTGCCAATCTTCTCCCCCACTCTGAATCTGGCCTCCACTGCACACACACGATGTGATCAGGATATGGCACTTGGCTTCTCCAAATTCCACTTTACTCATTTGTGTTATGGTTGTTCAGAATGGCATTTGCCATTCTGGCATCTCACCAAGTGAGATGTGCCTGTAAGTGCAAAGTGCTTACTTAGTGCAGTGCCTGAAGGGTAATGAGAGCCCAGCTCATGTTAAGTGCAGGGTTTAAGACTCCTTATAGAGGCCCAGATCTTTTGGGCTGATATCCTGGGATATTCGGAGCAGATTCCTTGCTGTATTCTTTATGTCACTTAAGTCCAAAACATAAGGGAACTAAATATATCAGTGGCAAGCCAAGACAAGAAGGACAGAGATTTGTGAGTTCCCAGGCACCAGTTGGATTCTGACAAACAGACAAGTGAGAACAGGAGGACATAGCATCTTTCTTTTTCTTGAGGGCTGGAAGTAAAGAAAGACTTCTCTGAAAAAAGTGGAATTCAAGCGCCTATGCAAAACAAGAGGGCTCCTAGGCAGAGGAAGGGGTGAGGTGACTTTCCCAGAAATATATAGCTAGTAAGTGGGTAAAGAGGTCTCCTGACTCCCATTTTACTATTTTCTTTATTGATCTGATAGTATCTTCCTGGAATTTCCAGAGAATAATTTGGCTAGAGCATGGATACAACTAACCATAATAAGGATCATATGGAACCATATTCTTCCATTAAAAAAAATTGAATGACTGCTATGTTCAAGGCTCTGACTTGGGTGTTTAAAGACCCAGCATCTTTCTGCCATACCACCTCTCCTTTAGGCCAGTGGCCTCTCTGTCAAACAGGACTGAAACTCCAGCGTGGTTTCTGACTCCTGTATTGTCTCATTCTTCCCCTCCCTCCCACTACCATTATTCACTCACATACACCTAGATTGCGGTAGCATCCTTTTAACTTGGCCTCTGCCTCTAGGCTTGACACTGTGCACTAGGATTGTAATTTGGGGTTAATGTAGGGTAGAATCTTGACTCGAAATTTATGACTATTTCCCAAATGGAATTGATTTCTTATTTTTTGTTTGTTTATTTCTAAATAAAGACACTGGTAAAAAGCATCTGGGATCCTATCACTCAGAAATAACCCATACCAACCACTACCTGCAATCTGCATATCTCTATATATTTCACATAATTAAAAATGATGCTGTATGCATAATTGGGAATCCTTTGCACATATATTGTGAATATTTTCATGGAAATAAAATTTTTCTATACTGTCATTTTAATTGATGAATTATATACCATTGTATCACTATTCCTTAACTTATTTAATCAATCCTTTATTGATATCTGTTTATATTGATACTAATTTTTTTTTACCATTGTAAATACTATTATATAGCAAATTGCTAAATATGTAGATCTTTGTCAATTTGTTGGAGTACTTTCATCAAATAAATTCTTGTAAAGGAAATTGCTGGCTCAAAAGGTATTTAATTTTAAGGCTTTTGGTGAATATTGTCAAATTGTCCTCTGGAAACTTTATGCCAGTTTACACTCCCCAAAGCAGCCCATAAGTGTACCTCTTCTTTCCCTACACTGTTATCTGGTTATAAATATTTCTTAACATCTTTGCCATACTGAAATGTGGAAAATGACATCATTATTGTATTAATTTGTATTTCCTTGATTAGTAATGAGATTGAAATATTTTACATATTTTAGGTCATTTGTATTTCTTATTTTGTGAGCTGACTGCTCATATCTTGTACTTATACTTTTGTGAATTTGTCATCTTATTAGTCTACATTAATTCTGTCATATACATTGTGCATATTTTCCCATTTGATATTTGTGTGTGTGTTGACTATTGTAATATAAATGCAAATTTTTGATTTCATCAAATATGTCACACTTTTTATTTGTAACTTCTGACCTTAATTCTTTTCTTAGAAAAGGGTTTCTTGTTTCAAGTCTAGCAAATATTCACTTATATTTTATTCAAGTACTTTTAAGGTTTCACTTATTACATTAAGATCTGACTAATCTTAAATTTATTTTGTTATAAGGTGTATAATACATAATTGTGCATGGTTTGCATTTGTTCTAATTTATTGATAAATCTGTCCTTTCCCCCACTGATCTGCAATGCTGATAGTTCTCTTCTGTGGCAGATTTTTAAAAAATGAAATGCTGGTATTATCATACACTGTACTCATTGTATATGAATGTACTGAGACTCTTTGATGTGAGGAGGTTAGAAGCAGAGATACCAGGGAGGTCCAGGTACAAAGGAAAGATAAGGGTGGTAATAGGAATGGAAAGGACACGGATTAGTGCAAGAAATCTTGCATTGATGCATAGATGAATAATGGATAAATCTTGTCTCCTGTTTGAAATATGAGGGTAATAAGGAGAGATCCAAAGTAACTATAATTTTTTTCGAACTGAGCAACTGGGAAAAGTGTCATGTACAAATCCAGGGAAAGCAGGAGAAGTTGGATGTGAAGTAGAAGATGATGATCAATTTAACCATTAAGATTCTGAGTTTGTGGTCCCAGTTGAGTATCTATGTGGTGGGAGATGGGGGGAGGGTGAAAAGAGAGAGAGAGAGAGAGAGAGAGAGAGAGAGAGAGAGAGAGAGAGAGAGAGAGATTAAACCCAGATTCAGTTAACTTCTGTTACACATCTATTGCATGTAATAGGGTAATAGGCAACACCGCATTTTCCTGGATGGTTCATCAACACTTGAAAAATTTTACTCTTTCTCAGAAGAATATAGCTAGCACCTCCACAGAGTCTCAGAATGGTGCATCTGCTCTTCCCTGATACTCCCCTCCTGCCCAAGGTTGGCTCCTCACATCTCAGGCCCTGATCACCCTCCTAGAGTCAGAGAGAGGTTGGAATTCCCATCCTAGCAGCCCTGCTGGCAGAGGGTGGAGAGCACTGCAGGGGAAAGGAGACAGGGGAAGAGGCTTCTGCAGAACCTTGACTGTTGTGCTGTTTCCTTTCAACTTCTTCCTGCCCTATTACTAGTCCAAGCAGAGACCAAGGAAAAGGAGCAGGAGAAAGTGAGATGCTCCCCCTACCACTGCCCCACAGCCCAGCCCTGATTGCTCCTTCATTAGCTGAGGCGAGGCCAGCAGAAGCTCAGAGTAGTCACAGACCTGGGGGATGACAATGCTGCCTTCCACAACTGCAGCAGTAACAAGCACAGGATTTCCTAGTGGCCTACTTTGGAACTTCAGACATTTGTTCCATGGGAACATGTGAGCTGTAGTGGTTCACAGTCAAAGAAATGTCAGTAAAGATTTATTATGAGTTAGGAAGACAGCACTGTTTCCAGGGGACAGTGCCCATGATTCAAATCATTCACTCACAAACAGACATAGGGCTGGAGCTCCTGTAAGTTGAAAATGACTGTATACTAATTTCTTTCAGTCAAATCCATTATTGGAAACATATGCGACTTTCATATTTATCATATAGATAGATGTAAAAACATATTTCAGGCGAAGATTTCCCAAATACTCACTTCAAATCAAAGACTCTGAAAGTTGAACACTAAGTCAGGAGTGGTGGAGTCTGGTTATTAAAAAAAAAAGACTTTATACTTTTATAATATTTAAACAGTACTTTAGCATACCCTGTACTATTTTGTCCTTATAGTAACTTTGTGAGGAATTGTTTTCCAGATGAAAAAGCTAAGGCTTAGTTGGGCCAAGTCACTTGACTGATATCACAGTTAAGAGCAGACCAACGACTCAAGCGCAGGCCTTGGGTTTCCCTGTGCAGTCCCCTCCCTACTACGTCACCACTGCCACCACAGGCTTTCAGGGCTGGCTTTTTAAGCATTTTTTTTTTTTTGTAAGCAAAATGTTCACCCCCCCAGACCATACAATTTTTCAGGCCCAGCTTGATTTATTGTGCTTCCTTGGTATGCAGGTGTCTGCTGACGTGTTCTTTTATACGCTTTTAAAATGTGAACTTACAGGCATTATCTGAAGTTAGTTATGGGTTTAGCGAAGTGATCACATAGCACAATCTTCTTTTGATAAATTTAATGTATAGGAAAGTGTGAATAATCCAGGAGATAGAAGATTAGCAGATACTGTTTTAATACCAAATTAAAGCAAAGCAGAGAGCTGCATTCTTAAATTAAAGCTGATAGAATTGCTATTTTGTGCCTGTGTCCACTTTAGGACTCATTTGTGATTTGTGGTACATATAAGAAGAAAAGATAGCCCCAAATTGTAAGAGGATATTTCAAACTTTCTTCATAAAAATGACAACCCTCCAACACAAATAACATTAGAGTTTCCTTTCAATTTGCTGCATTATCATAATTAACATTAATGTAAACTCTGCATTAATTTCTTAAATTCTAAGGAAAGCTAATTGCTAGTTTTGCTAAGGCAAATGATAGGTATTAATAAAATACTATATGATAACAGCTCTCAGATTAAACAAGGGATGATAAGGAAAAAAAGGTTAAAAGTGGCTCTAAGAGGAAAGACAATAAAAATAAAAAGCTTCTATGGGAAACCCAGAGATGGGCCCTACTCTCGCCCAAATATGAGCAGCCTGCAGTAGTGCAGTGTCCCTATTGGAGGGTGAGCCACAGGTGGGCTGCAGAGCCTTGAGCCTGACTGGCCCACAGTCTTGTCCCTGCTCCTCATACCACACCCAGTGTGGCCAGCAAACAGGATTGCCTGAAATGGGGAGCAGAAACTGCAGGTTGGTGTCCAGGTGCCAGAGTAGCCAACACACCCAAGCAAAGACAGTAAGCTTGTGGAAATAAAACATTTTTTTTTTTTCAGACCACAAAATAAGACCTTCTGGAAACCATCTCTTTTAGGATGGTTAAGCTTCTGCAAAGGCCTAAGAGATATCTTTGATTTTTAAAAATTAAAGATTATCTTTTCCCTTCTTCAATTTGCTCTGTATTACCAGAGGTGGAAGTTCTAGTAATTTATAAAATGTTTTTATTTTTACAGCAACCTGGTTGGAAGAAGAGTAGGCTAAATCTGCCACTTTCCCAGGAGCCCAAACTCCCCAAGTTTTGCCATCAGTGGCCCCTTATCTCTGGTGGATGCACCAATTAATTGCTGGCGGAGTCTATCGAGCACCAAATTAATGCTTTCCTACTCTGCCTTGCTCATCAAAGAATACTAGAACTGCACATCCAGGGCAGAATTGAAAATCTGGGGGCACAGATTTGAGATTTTAAAATGCTTACTCTTTTGAAATACTTATATATCAAATAATATGAAAGAAAAATGGAAAAGAATAATATTTTCCCTCTCATGTTTTCTTTTTATGATCCACATTAATAAAAACCCTTTTGGTATGTTTCTAAGCATGACAAATCAATAGAGTATTAAACCTAATACTCTATTGAGTATTATTGAGGAGGAAAAAAATTAAATCTATGCTGATTGAAAAATTCAGCATTTTATGTGCAAATGAACACACATTTGTATATGTATATATCAAATATTTCAGATACACATTAGGTTTGTTAATAAAAATTGTCTAAGTGGTGAATGCTGGAAAATAACAGTCATTTTTTAGGATTGCCACGAGGAAAATGAATTTGCATTTTATTTACATATGAGAGCAGTTTATTTTCACTTTTAATGAAATGATGCATAAGTTCTGGTAAAAGTAAAAGCTTCCATTATTTTGGTAACATTTACATATTCAGAGGATATTTATTGTGGGATAAAAATTAGTATAATTTTTATGTGTAGTAATAGAAATATCTTCATTTTATAAGTAAACAAAGGTACACAATCATGTTGGTTTCTCTTGTGGCTTTAATATTGTTATTTAAATACTATCCACATGTATAGAGCTCCACATATTTTTTAAAAATGTAAATAATTAATTGGAGAATTTTTCACTAAGATCTTTCTTACTTTATAAGGCCAGAGTCAGGGAGATAAATTTTTAAGGCTAAGGAGTGCCAATGGGAAAAGAAAATAGAAAATATTTGCTTGAAATTAGCTGATTCAGATCCTTCCTTATATCTAACTATTTGCTTTTCATATCTTTGGGAAATTTAATAAAATACAGATTCATGTCCTTCACAATTTATGAATGTGATATCCTCGGTTTTATGCTGTTTTACGGGGGAAGCAGGGGAGCATGTCGAGCAAAGTGCACACATTCAACAGCTGGGTTATGGAAGGTCTCATGACATATTTTCTTCAGCTTTCCTGGAGAAGAACTGAAGAACTGATGAAACTTTTAGATCAAATACTCCTTTGAAAACATGACTATAATTAATTTGCTGAGAGGCATGTATTAACATATGTGCTATCTACTTAGTGGATTTTTTTTGTCTTTTTAAATTAAACTGATATGCAAATAGTTTGAGAAAAAAATTTAAGAAATAGGTGTGGTTTTTGATTAAAAGCACATTTTCCTTCTATGTGTTGGAACCTGCTCACCCTTATCTCAGTTGGCAGCAACCTCTTTCTACAGCAGTAGTCCCTTACCTGCTGTGGTTCATCAACAGCTCCAGTTATCATCATACTCCCAATGTACCAACTTTCTAAACGCATCTCTTTCTCTGGCCAGTGTACATTGTTGCCTTTGTATGTCTTCCCGTGTGATGGGTGTTAGCCTCACTGTGCTGGGGGCGGGACGGGGGTGCATAGTGAAAAACAGTTGTCCTGTCATAACCCCAGTGACTTCCTTCTCTCTCTGTCACTTCCCAACCACAGGACCATTACTGGGCACCATGTCCACCTGTCCACTGGAGTTAGGAATAAGTACAGAAGAGTTCAATTCAGTTCAGCAAACAGTTATGATGTCTTTGTTTTCCACCAGGTACTGTGTGGTAGGTGCTGGAGTGCGAAGTGTAGAAGATAATCTGCTTGGGCTCAAGGACCTCATAGTCTGATACCCAGTCTCATATTTCACTTCAGCATTGTGCTGTCCACTGTGCATGCGTACCTCTTGCTCATCTCTTGTGCGGCATCTCCTGCCTCCCTGGCTTGCTTCCTATCTTTCATCACTCTGTCCCTTTATCCTGCTAGTATCTTTCTTTTTAACCATAGACAACACTCTGTCATCTAGTGATTAGAATACAACGTACAACTCAACTCTCCAGAAAGGCTTTCTGAACTAAGTAAAGGGATGTTGTAAACGTTTAACCGTTTTTATTTTTCTAAGTTATTTGATCATAAGCAAAAATAAGACAGAGATTCCACCTTACTATCTGAATAGTTAATTTGGGGCTAAGAGGGACCCCTTAGTTCCTTGGTTAATTTTAAACTAATTTTTTTTTTTTTTTGAGACAGAGTCTCACTCTGTTGCCCGGGCTAGAGTGCTGTGGCGACAGCATAGCTCACAGCAACCTCAAACTCCTGGGCTGAAGCGATCCTTCTGCCTTAGCCTCCCAAGTAGCTGGGACTACAGGCATGCGCCACCATGCCCGGCTAATTTTTTCTACATATATATTTAGTTGGCCAATTATTTTTTGTTTCTATTATTAGTAGAGATGGGGTCTCGCTCTTGCTCAGGCTGGTTTCGAACTCTTGATCTTGAGCAATCCGCCCGTCTCGGCCTCCCAGAGTACTAGGATTACAGGCTTGAGCCACCACGCCTGGCCTGATGCTACTTAGTTTTAAATGCAAAGGACTTAATTCATTTAACTGGAAAAAAAGGTACTGTAAAGTTAATAGTTAAAACATTTAACTCTAGAGTTCTATTTTAATTCTTTACCAGACATAATGGTTTAATTATTTTTATTTCAAGAGGTTTTCATAATGTTGGAGCTAATTCTTGACCATTTGTTAACATATTCTTATGACGATATAATTATAAACAGGGTTATATTTCCTGGCAAAGTGATATTTTGGGAAGTTACATGTAGAATGTAGAAGAGTGTGGTACTTTGGATACTAGGAGATACGAGTTCTATTCAAGTCTAGATATATTTCTCAGCTTGTTTCTTTATCTATAAAAAGAGAAAACTTACCCGGGCGCCGTGGCTCACGCCTGTAATCCTAGCACTCTGGGAGGCTGAGGTGGGCGGATCGCTCAAGGTCAGGAGTTCGAAACCAGCCTGAGCAAGAGTGAGACCCCCATCTCTACTATAAATAGAAAGAAAGAAATTAATTGGCCAACTAAAGATATATATAGAAAAAATGAGCCAGGCGTGGTGGCGCATGCCTGTAGTCCCAGCTACTTGGGAGGCTGAGGCAGAAGGATTGCTTGAGCCCAGGAGTTTGAGGTTGCTGTGAGCTAAGCTGATGCCATGGCACTCACTCTAGCCCGGGCAACAGAGTGAGACTCTTGTCTCAAAAAAAAAAAGAAAAAAGAAAGCACCTAAAGCAGATGAAATGATAGTCTAACCCCCTGCCCAAGTAAGTACGGATGGATGTAAAAATGAAAAGATTTTGCATAAAAGAGATTTTGGCTAATGGTTCAATAATGTCCCATATTAAGATGGCTGCCCATCTATGGAGGTATAGGGTTGAGGATGAGGGAGGTGATATCTGGAGGGCTGTGTTCATTTCTGGTTGCCACACATTTGAAGAGACAGGGAGAAGCCAGATTCCAGTCTGAGGAGGGTGAAGGATAATGAGAGCTGGGGATACTGAGAAGACTCGGAGGGGCAGAGGCAGGAGCAGTCACATAGCTCTGCCAGGCTCCAAGGACAGAACTGCCACCTATGGAGATAACAAGGGGCAGAAAGCCAACTCGGCTCTCTGCTGCTGTCAGAGCTGCCCCACAATGAAAAGGCTCGCCTTCAGAGGTAGTGAGCTCCCCATCACCAGTGGTATGCACATGGAATGAGCGGGAGGTGAATTTGTTAGAAAGCGGTTTAATAGCCCGTCTCCTTTCCATTTCAGAATCCAGGATGGTGGTGACAAGGTGGAATGTCACAGGCCGATGGATTTGATAGATTGACTATGGCTTCACTAAGAAGAGAAAGCCGGATTTTTAAAAACATTTTTTATTTATTTAGATACTTTATAAACCCTTTATAAAAACCCTTCATAAAAGGGTTTATAAAGGGATGTTATTGGACCTTCAGACAAAATGGTAGTGAAATGGCAGTGAGCTCCCCATCACAAGCTGGATGCAAATAGAGTGAGGAAACGATTCCTGTTTCCAGCTCTCGGATGGGTTTGTTGTTGCTGTTGTTTTGTTTAAGGTGGAGTGTTGCCCTGTCACCCAGGCTTAAGTGCAGTGGCACAATCATAGCTCACTGTAGCCTCAGGCACCTGGACTCCAGTGCAGTTCTCCCGCCTCAGCCTCCTGAGTAGCTGGGACTACAAGTGTGTGCCACCATGCTCAGCTCATTTTTCTTATTTTTTGTAGCGATGGGTCTCACACTCCTGGCCTCAAGTGATCAAGTGCTGGGATTGCTTATAGGCTCAAGCCACTGTGCCTGGCCTCACAGATTATTATAACAAAAAACTAGACCCTATTGATAAAAATCCTTGTTAACTATATATATATATCTACATACACACACACACACACACAGCCAACAAGCGTGTAATTCCTATTTCTCCTATTTTAAGATATGCTTTAAAAAACGAATATTACTGAAATTGGGACTAACTTAGAATCCATGTGTGTGTTTAATGGTCCTTCTTTCCTGAAAAGTTGTTATTTGAATCAGCAAAATGAAGTATATAATTCAGGAGGGTTTTTTGACAATCTGGATTCCATCTTACGCTTGTGCCATTAGCATGTATCTCTTGAATTTTTTTAAAAAAGCATCTAAATAAATAAAAAATATTTTTAAAAATCAGCTTTCTCTTCTAGTGAAGCCATAGTCAATCTATTGAATCCATCGACCTGTGACACTCCACCTGTCACCGCCGTCCTGGCTTCTGAAATGGATGGAAACAGGCTATTAAACCGCTTTTTAACAAATTCAGAGCGGCAGGTTCTTGGCTGGGGGAAGAAAAATTCCACTTATCAAGAGATGTTATTCCTTCAAAGGATGAGAACCTACTTCGACATAAAGAGAATGTGGAGGGAGCGTTTTGTTCTGCGGGGACATCATCTGGATTTGAATACATCCCTGCTCAAAAGGAGATTTATTATAATGGACCCAACTCAAAACACTCAGAGTACAAGGACCGGTGAGTTTTCCAAAGGAGACACTTGGAGAGGCAGGCGAGGGTCCTTGTGTGGATTTTAGAGGTCAGGGAGGGCTCCTGAGCCCTGCATGTAACTTTCCTATTGAAAGACTCATTATCATCCTCCGCCCCCGTGACTCTACGCCTCTCCAGAAACTTGGGACCTGAGTTCATTTAAAAACACTCGTGGTTTTAGGAGGCTCTTGTTTATTATAAAGCTGCCAGGGAGACCTTACAATGAAAGGCGTCTTGGAGATGAGAAAGAAGGAAGCCAGGCCAAGGCTGGCCGGGCTCTCAGCCGTGGGTTTATAAAGGTGCCTCGTGGAGCACAGCCACCTGCAGATTGTGCACTGGGCACTGGACTGTCTGGCAGGTGGTGGGGAGAAGGTGTCCACAGGGACCTGGGTTCAAATCCCTGCTCTGCCAGTCGGTCATTTCCACCGCAATCTTGGGGAAGTTGCATAACCTCTGGGCCCTGTGACACCCTTTCCTGGAGCCCGGAGCTGGAACAAGGCCCCTTGAATCCCTGACATCAGAGGTGACGCGAGTCTCTGCAGGCGATGACTAGGCACAACCCGCTGCCACGCCCTTTCCCGTGTCCGGGCTGGCATGGGGTGTTGCCTCCCACCAGGTGGTCTGGCTTCTCTGTTGGATCTCCCAGCTGCCCTGCATCCTGCGCTCCCAGTGCTGGCCAGACCCTCACTCGCTCCTTGCTGACACGCTCCGTCCTCAGATACATGCCCCATGGGCTGGCCTGTGGTGCCCCCTCCTGGTGACTGCAGGGAGGAGGGTCCCAGGAACCAAAGGAAGTCCTTCCTGGAGTCTAGCCTCCACCTCTCCTGGGGCGTTAGAAGTGAGGGGGGCAGCTGAGGGTAGCGTGCTGTCCACTCTGCCTTAGGAACTAAACTCATGTGGAGTCCAAACAGCTCCTTTTCTTTGCTGGGCCAAGCCGTCTTGGGGCCTAAATGGAGGGGGCCACCTGGGCGGGCTGTATGCTGGATTTCTATGTAAAGGACCCTTTGGGGAATAGGACTGAGGACCGTTGTGAAGGTGGAGTGCCAGGGCTCTTGCCTGGGTGTGGGGAGGGCAGAGGGACCCCAGAGGTTAGGGCTTGCAGAGGAAAAAGGCTGGAAGGCAAGGTTCTGGCGCAGCCCCCCAGCCACCAACCTGGAGGGGCCTCCTCGCCTCACCTCACCTGGGACAGACGCTGTCAGCGAGTCACCAGGATTGGTGACGGGCCTTCAGTTCACCCTTTGTCTTAAGCATAGAGAAAGCAAGAAGGATTCGAGTTAAACACAAGGCAGAACTGCTCGCTTAGGAGGGATGTCAGATCTCAGAAAGGGGAGCAGGGGAGGGGCCCTCCCACTGAGGAGAGCCCCCGGGTGAAGTGGGGTCTGGACGAGGAGGCGAGATGGCCCCGGAAGCTGCCTGAAAGGCCTGTGACTGGACTGTAGTCCCTGGGGGTCCCAGGATTGAAAGGCCTCTTTCGAGGTTCCTGGTGGCTGGAGCCTTTGGGGGTGGGGTGAATGTGGGTGGGTGAGGTCAGGCGGGCGGGGGGCGGGGAGAGTCATTGCCGCCTCCATCCTGTCCCACCTGCAAACTCATCTTCTTCGCCTCTGGGCTTGCCTCCTCTCTGGACGCTTCCCGGCCCCATGAGAGGTGGCGCTGCCCTCCCGCTCCCTCGTGCTCCCTGCACGGCCCATCGCCCCGTCTAGCGCACTTTCTTTGCCAGCAGCCTCCGCGAGGGTCCTTCTGCATGGGCTGCGCTCTGTGCGGGCCGGGGCCTGTCTGTCTTGCTCCATCCTGGCTCTGTCCCCAGCACCAAGCGGGCTTCCTGGCACATCCCTGGGGCTGAGTGAATATTTGATGACCTCAGTTGATTTGGGAAGGGGCCCCAGCTCTTCCTTGGGCCAGCTCAGCTTGGCTTTAGGAAGGATTGGGGCAGGCATGGGAGGAGGCAGGGACCCGGGAGAAGCCGTCCTCACTCCGACTGACTTCCGGTGCTGGCCCAGCCCACCCCTGGTGGCCCTCCTTCCTCTGCTTGGACTCTGACACCCGCAGTAGCTGGCCCCACATGTGGATGCCCCTCACTCGGTTGAGCCCTGACACCTCCAGGCCAGGGCGCCTCCCTGCGTGGTCCCCTCCGCACCCTGCTGTGACGCCAGCTTTGTTCCTCTGTGGTTTCCCCTGCCAGAAAGGACTCTCCCCTGCTCTGCCGCAGCTGTCGGCTTTAGGACTGAGTTGTTCAGGGAGGGAGGAAGGGAGAGGAGGGGCAGTGCAGTGTTTTTGAAAAAAATATTTTAACTGTGGAAATTTTTGTGCAGGCAAAATTTTGGACAGATTATATAAAATGGAGTTGCTCTGGTTGAAGAGAGAGTGAAAGAGAAAGCGAGAGGTAGAGAGAGATGGAGAAAGAGAGGGAAGAGAGAGGGAAGGAGGGAGAGAGGAGAGAGCAGAGAGGAGAGGGAGAGAGAGAGGGAGAGAGAAAAGGAAGGCAGGGACGGGAAGGGGAGGGGAGGGGAGAGGAGGGAAGGAGAGGGGAGGGGAGAGAGGGGAGGGGAGGGGAGGAAGCCCTCCCAGTGTGCCTGGAGCCCCGCCCCCTTGGTCTCACCTTCTCAGAACTGCCATCTGTCATTAAGTCCTAGGGGTTCTTTCGTGTACAATTTGGGAACCACTGGAAAAGCATTCTGCCCCCAAGAAAATGGGTGTTGCATTGCAGCCACTAAGCTGTCTTCTCTGAGCTTTCCTGGGAAAGCTTTCTCTGAGCCAGATATGGCTTGAATGCATCAGTTGCTCCTGTCTGGAGGAGCGGCCTGGGAGGGACGCCCCCCCCCCACAGATGTTGGGGGTGTTGGGGCATCCTCCTGGGCCTGTGAGAAGTGGGCTGGGCTTGCAGGGCACAGGCTGTGTGTCATAGGACTTCCAGGCAGACCTCTGGCCCCAGCCATCCGTGACCCTTTGTGACCCTTTAGGTCCCATCTCTGTCCCCTCCATAGTCACCCCCAGGGATAGAGCCCGCAGGAGTCACTGACCTCCTCATGATGCGCATCAGAGTGCACAACACTTTCCAGTTTGCAAAACACTTTCTCGTCCAGTCCTTGTGGTTTGATCTTGGCACGTCCCAGGCAGCTGGTGCGATAGCGCTGTTGCCAATTCCCCGGCAGCTGAGAGGAAGCACGGGAGAAGAGCTTGTGCAAACTGCCCTCAGCAGCAGAGGTGAGGCTGGGAATCCAGGCAGACTCCGAGTCCCAGCCCCGTCCTGCACCCACGCCTTTCCCGGCTTCTCCGCCCTCCCTCTGCAGCCGCCTGCTGGTGCTCAGGGCCATCAGGACTCAGCGCTCAGGCAGTCCGAAGGGCTGGGAAGGAACACTGTTCAAGGGTCAGGGACTGTTTCTCAACATCCAGGGGCAAGCGCTGAGGCCTCCTCGGTGGGAGATTGGAGTAAGGTGACAGATAATTGGTCATCCAGATCAGGACACGTCTAAGAATGAAAGGGAGCGTCATCAATAATTACCCTGGCAACAGCCTGCCCTGAGATCACCCTATTGTGGAACCACCTGCCCCCTTCCCCTCCCCAGCCTCAGGCCCCTACTGTCTCCTTCCCGGCAGTGTCTCCAGCCGATGCAGAAGGTCGCCATTCACTGGGCATTTATCCACAGAGTTTTTTTCGGGATCTTCACGATGATGTGTGGCTGATCCAGTATGAGTCCCATTTTATTGCAAGAGACACTGAGGCCCAGAAGAAACGTGCCCAAGAACACACAGTCAGTAAATGGTGGAGCTGGGATTTGAACCAGGGAGGCTGGCTTTCCATGAAAGGATTATAACATTTTCATAAACCGGTTTGGGCCACAAGAATTGGGCCACTGGATGGGGCGCCCTAAGCCTCTCAGCAGACGTCCCCCCAGCCTCTCAGCTGTCTTTAGCTCAGGGATATCATCAAAAGGGACTCTGAGTGGCAGCTGCAGCAGAGGAGTGGGAGATGTGTAGGCAAGGGAGGGAGGTGGGGTAGCAGCAGGACGAGAGTAGTCAAAGCTAACATTTATTAAGCACCTACTGCATATTAGGCTCTGTTTTAAGTGTTTTCAAGGTGTTATTCTATTTAATCCTCACAGCAACCCTGTAAGCTAAGTAATATTATTATTCCTGTTTTACAGAGGAGCAAAACTGAGGCCCCTTGCTCACCATGACACAGCTGGGAAGTAAGTGGTAGAGCCAGGGCCATCCAGGTAGCCCAGCTGCTAAGCCAGCAAGCTCAGTCATCATGCAGTTTGTCCCCAGGGAAGAAGGATGTTGGCAGCCTAGGGGTAGAGTTCTCTCTACCCTGCTTCCTGCAGCGTGTCCAGTGGGCCCATTTTGAGTGAGGAGAGAGTTCATGGTCCAGCCTTCAGGGGGCGCCAAGAGTTCCCGCGTCCGCTCCACCGGCTCCTCGCAGGAGGCTCAGGGAGGATGGAGACGGAGCTGTGGCCCCCGCCGCCCTCTGCGACGGTTCATTTTCATTCATTTGCTTTAAACGCTTCTCGCTCTCTGTTTTTAAATCTAATTTTTCAGCTTCTTTTTTATTTTCTCTCAAGTTGCTTTAATGAAACGAAAATGTGTCTGTTTCCCTCTGCTGGAGCTGCCCGGGGAATTTCAATATAAAACAAACAAGTTGGCTTTTAAAATTAAAATTTTATGGGTGACATTTCCTCGTTTAATGGGTGGCACAAAAGACTGGAGTAAAACCAATTAACATGGGGTTGAGACTCGGTGTTTGGCAAAATTAAACAACGGGAGCATGGTGTGCCGCTGGGAGCCAGGAGCAGGCAGTGCAGAGGCTGGGGGTGTGCAGGGAGGTGGCGGAGGGGGGCTGTGGTTGGGTACCCCAGCACCCGTGTGCGCCCGGGTTGGGTACTGGCACATGGGAACGTGGGGCCGCAGGTCCTTGCCCAGGCGCCTGTGTGCACACCTACCCTGTGCATTCAGGTGGCAGGCAGTTGTGGGGTTTGGGAAAACGGGGTGGCTGCTTAGGAGCCCTGGGGTTGTGGACACTGGAGTCTGGAGAGCCACTGGGGAAAGTAGCTAAGGCTTCTGCAAGGGCCAAAATTCACTCAGGCAGTTATGCCCCGGCAAAGTAAGAGCCCACCCGTGAAGGCGGGGGCCATGCCCCAGGCCCAGGCAGGGCCAGGACTGTGGCAGGTGCTTCACAGATACTCCAGTGCTGAGCGAATGACTCTGTTCAGGGCAACAGTTTTAGTGGACCTGCTCTGCCGTGAATCCCTCAGGGTGCTGTCACCCAGTGCAGCATGTGTTTGGGGTAGAAATGGTGAAGATGTCACAGGACATCTGAGGAGGGAGGGAGCACTTTTGGGTGGGGCCACCAGGGGAGACAGGCTCTGTGAAACAGCCAGGGCAGAGTATGCAGCCAGAGGAAGAGGCAGTCCAGGGGGAAGGGCAGGAGTTGGGGGGTGGAGGTGAGAAATGGAGGTGAGACACAGCTGGCCAGAGTGTGGGGTGTGTAAAGATGAATCTGGAAGGCCAATGGGGCCTGGCTCGCAAAGGGTGGAGACGGGAGCTTCCACGCCATCCTGGGGCAGTGGCAGTCATTGGAGGTTCCACAGCAGGCTGGTGTGATCAGAGGTAACTCCTGGGAGGCTCATTCTGGAGGCCGGGCTAGGGAAAGGAAGAGTCCTGCTAGGTGTGCTGGCTTCAGTCCAGGCTGAGCTGAGGACTCAGGCTGGGTGGGCAGAGTGGCCCTTGGCTGCTGGGGGAGGGGAGAGAAGGCGTGGGTGACGGTGGGGCCCTTCTCTGAGCCGGGGAGGCTGGGGGAGGAGCAGGGTGGGCAACCGGACACCAGCAGAGCCGCAACACAGACCCGACTGCGCTGAGGACACAGGAAGTAGATTTGAGATTGGCAATTGCAGCCACACTACCTGTAAGTCCGGGGTAGGTGGGGGACATGGTGCCACAGCCGCCCAGGAAGTCCCCAGGAAAACAGGCCTCCCAGCCTTGGGGCAAAGGGCTCAGGCTACCTCTTTTGTTCCCTTCATCTACCTCCTTACCCACTGGCCCTTTCTGTCCCACCTTTTTGGTCGTCTGACCTCTCATTCTATGGAGAGGACCACTCTGCATACCAGAGCCCCCAGAGTGGCAATAAGGTGGGGAGGCTGAGTGCCTTACCTGCTCGAAGTTGGGAAATTGAGCTGGTCCCCATGGCCACCACCAGCATCCTTAGTCCTCCGCAATTAGGCCATGAGACATGAGAGTACACCCCCAGACAGAGTCCTGCAGGCTGCAGGGCCCAGATGGACCCGGCAGGGGTGCGGAGAGCGGGTGCCAGGCCTGGTCTCTTGGAGCGTGTCTGAGGGAACATCTGAGGTCGGAGGAAGGGGCTTCCTGATGCAGGTCTGCGCTGTGACCCAATCCCATCCAATCCCATCAAAGTCCCTCCGAGGCCTGTCTGACGATCCGGGTGAGGGTCTCTCTGAGAACCTATCTGAAGTTTCTCTGTAAGTCCCTTTGAGACCTGTTTGAAGTTCTAAAGACTGTCTGGGTTGGCCCGAGGGCCACTAGCATAAAACCAATAAAAACAGCCCAAGGCCAAGGCTAACATTGACCCTTCTCCCTCCAAACAACAAAGAGAGTAAATTTGGCCAAGCTTGAAGAAGGTTCTTATGGCTGGAGGTTGGTGGAGTAGCTGGTGTTTTTCCTTTCGTGGTAAAAGAAATTTGTTGCAAACCACAAAAGGGTTGACCAGAGAGAGCCCCCACTTGATCCTAACGGCTTCCTGTCTGACCTTGACAAACGTGGTGAAGGCAACACACACCCTGAGGACCACACTACCTGCACACACAATGACCTGGAGAAAGAGACACAGTTGGATCCCGTCCGAAACGGGCTTTTAAGTATAAATAGGAGTTCATCTGGTGAGCAAGGTAGGGAAGGACAGTACTGACTGAGTGACACCAGTGAAGACACAGAAATGTGAAATAATTCTCTGTGGGTCAAGGAAACTGCAAGTACCTCAGGTGTTCTGGAGTCCAGAACTTGCAAGAGCTAGACATACGAGTATCAGGTAAAACAACGTAAGAGGAAGGGCCTTGCAAACTGTCCTCTGCTACCCAAAATGAGGCATTGCTGTTACCACTCATCTCTCTCGTTTGTTATGGGAGCCAAATGAGTCGAGATGTGTGAAGCTGCATTGTAAACTGAAGAAGTGCTTATAAAAATGTTAATTAATATATTTAGAGAGTAGGTAGATTAAGAGTGAGAACGTGGAGATGGAGCAGACAATTAAAATATCTGCTAATTTCTCTCTTGAATTCACATTTTAGGAAATGTTTATAAACTGAGAATTCTAATTACTTTTCTCCTTCACACCTCTTTGCAGATGCATCCATTGTAAGAGAATGATAGTGTCTGTTAAAAATATTGTCAGTTTCCCGATGTATCAGCTGGGACTCCTTACAGAGCGAGTAACCGGACACCCACCACAGACTGGCTTAACAGGGAGGAGGAATGTGTAGTTCACGCGCTCTGAAAGTCCAGAGGTAGATTTGATCCAGGGCTTGTTCCTCCTGATGCTCAGGATGGCTTCTCCGCGTTGAGAGCCAATAGCTCCTAGGCATTTAGGTTTTTGCCTCCAAATCTAGGCAGAGAGTGGGCCTCTTCTTTGGCCAACCAATGAGCAAAATTCCTGAGTTTCACTTTTTTGTTGTTTTTTTTTTATTGTTGTTTTGGTTTGATTTTCTTTATTTGTATTTGTTTTGACCTCTGTTGGGCAATACCCTAAGAGCTTTACTTCTGATTGGACTAACTTGGAACATGTGGAGTTCTGGATACAGTGCCCATCACTAAGGCTACCGCGGTGGTATGGAGAAAGGGGAAATGGGTGCCGGGAGGTGGACAGGATGCCCCCTCTGCCTGGTCACTCAGGTGGACCAGGGGGCTCCAGGTGTGCAGACCCGGAGTCCTGTTCAGTTTCTAGCCTCACTGCTGATTCATCGTCTGGAATCTCTCTTCCCTGCAGCTCTTCCTTTGCAGCCACGATCCTGGTTGGGGCTTTGTCCCATCAGTCCACGCTCAGACCACGATAGCTTTGCTTTTAGCTACTCAGTCACTGGCCTCTCTCCTTGCCAATACATTTTTTTTTCCTCCCCAGAGATGCTCAAAAGAGCAACACATTTAATCATAGCAAAGAACACACATCACAGCTGATGTGATAAGACAAAAAACACAATTACAAAATTTATGAGAAAATTAGCATCCATTGCCAAAGACACAATTTTATAACTAGAAAGCCCAGTGAAATTAACTAAAAATAATAAATTCTAGCAAATAAGAGAGTCAGACATCAGATACAAAATAATAAAGGTTTAAAACTTTTTTTCTATAACAGTAATCAGTTTTAAAGGTTGTGGCAGGTTAGCTGGAGAAGAAGGTCTTTTATTTTTTATTTTTTAACTTAATGAGGAAGCTCGCTGGGGATAGCTGTTTTCTAGAAACCGTGTCAGTTTCAGCGGTACAGACACATGTGACTTTGAGTCACATCCTCCTCCCATTTTAATAAAATCACCAGGGTAGGATCTTTATACGAGTAAGGCAAGTACCACCTGCTTTTCTAGCAAGAGCCCTGGAAGAAGAAACCTAAGTGTAGAAACACAAACTGAGATGTTAAATATTCTGTTTTGTAAGGACTGCATTTCAAGCAGAGTTTGCTGTGGATGTGACCCAGTTTTACCGCCTGGGGTAGGAGCAAGGGGAGAACAGGGATTTCCAGGTGTGGACAGGTCTGAGAAGCCTTTCATTGGTGGGTGCTCCCTGGTACGATAGGAACCCTGAGATTGGGAGTACAGCCTGGGGCCCCAAGGTAACACTGTGTAGCTGTGTAGGAGCCCTGATTGCAGCAAAGAGGCAAAAGAAGGAAAGATGGGGAGGGGTAGAGGGTGGGGGGTGGAAGGGCATGGGAGGGGGAGGCGAGAGAAGCCAGGAGAAGGAGCAGCAAGACAATGAATTGACCAGCAGCGCCCAGAACTGTGCATGGAACACATGAACCCCCATCTAGGTTCCCCAGATGCCTATAAAATATAATTTTCAAAATATTAAAGATATAATTCTCATGCAATACATAGTGAGCACGACCAAAATATTATTTACCTCAAAGAGAGACTCTTTGAACAAGGTGATTCAAAGAAGGATATGAGAAACTCCTATGAAAAAAATGATGGAATAAGACACTAAATTATTAATAATACAAAATTGGTTAATATCCTATAGGACAATAAAACTATAACCTTTGGGGATTCTTTTCTCTACTGTAGGGAAATCATTTGCCCCTTACCAGTTTTCTACAAGTGAACATCTAATTTTACAGAGCCTGGGCTCTAAGCAATAGTAATTAGAACATCATTCTAATTACTCCAGACAGGCTTGTTGGCCCATGCATGGGACATGGAGAGGACTCACCATCATATTTTTGCCTGTTTTGGGAACCTCATAGAGAAATTTGCTACATGCAATTTGGGTTTTGCGAGCTCAGAGTCCTTCTAAATGAACCTTGAAGGGCCTGGCTCGGTGGCTCACGCCTGTAATCCTAGCACTCCGGGAGACCGAGGTGGGAGGATCACTCAAGGTCAGGAGTTGGAAACCAGCCTGAGCAAGAGCAAGACCCTGTCTCTACTAAAAATAGAAAGAAATTAGCTGGACAACTAAAAATATATAGAAAAAATTAGCCGGGCATGGTGGCATGTGCCTGTAATCCCAGCTACTGGGGAGGCTGAGGCAGGAGGATTGCTTGAGCCCAGGAGTTTGAGGTTGCTGTGGGCTACCACAGCACTCTAGCCTGGGCAACAAAGTGAGACTCTGTCTCCAAAAAAAAAAAAAAATAAATGAATCCTTTAGCATGAGCCAAACTGGGATCTCAACATGGTGAGGTGGGGCGGTGCCAGTGGCTTGGTGGGCACCCCCTGGGGGTGGGCAGGTGGCCTATACCCACCCCTGTGCTGGACTTTGAAGCACCTCTCGTTGGGCTCAGAGTCACACCAATCTTTTTGTTTTCTGGATTTTTTTCCTTTTCTTTAAATTAAAATTTTTTTTATTGCAGTAAAGTATACATAACAAAATTTACCATTTCAACCATTTTTAAGTGTACAGTTCATGGCATTAGCACATTTCCTTTGTTGTACAACCATCACCATCATCTATCTCTGGAACTTGTCATCATCTTAAACCACAGCCCCATACCTATCACACAGGAACGCCCTTTCTCCCCTCCCCACCTCCCACCATTCTGTCTGTCTCTGTGGATTTGACTACGTTAGGCAACTCATGGAAGCAAAATCATACAGTGTCTGTCCTTATATGACTGGCTTATTTCACTTAGCATAACGTCTTCACGGCTCATCCCTGCTGTAGCATGGATCAGAATTTCCTATTTTTTAAAGGCTGAGTAATGCATGGTGTGTTTATACTGCATTTTGCTGATCCTTTCATCTGTGGATGGACACTTGGTTGCTCTCACCTTTTGGCTATTGTGCGTAATGCTGCTATGAACATTAGTGTAAAAATATCTGTTTGAGTCCTTGCTTTCTATTCTTTCGGGCATATATCTAGAGGTATAATTGCTGGACCACATGGTAATTCTATGTTTAATTTTTTTGAGGAACCACCATAGTGTTTTCCATAGAGGCTGCACCATTTTGTATTCCTACTAGCAATGCACAAGGGTTCCAATTTCTCCACATCCTCATCAACGCTTGTTATTTTCTGTGTGTGTGTGTGTGTGTGTGTGTGTGTGTGTATTTTTAAATGAGAGCCATCCTAATGGGTGTGAAGTGAAACTTGTAGTTCTAAAATTAATTGTTGAATACCACTGATTATTAAAGAAAGTCTGATTGAGACTATTTCCCCATGTCTCAACTAACCAGGAATCTCTGTGGCTGATGTGGTCCAAATAAGGGCAATCCTATTTCCAGGACCAAATCTAGAAGAAACACGAAAGCCCGTGACTGCTGTTGCTTCTTCCTGCCACATGGTGTCGCTGTTGATGATGGGCCCTGCACAGCCTGGTGGACATCGCTTGTCATTGCTTTGCTGTTTTCTCAGGTCCTCCTATTAGTTCCACTAGATTTTCCAGAGGAAACAATATGCCTTGGCTACAGTTGCAGTTCTTCAATTAAATTAGACAAATACTTATTGAGTGCCTACTACATGCCAGGCTCTGATCTAGGTTCTGGGAAACATCAGGACAAAATAGACGATGATCCCTGCCTGCCCTTGCTGGGGCGACTCAATAAACAACAAACACAATAAATAAGTAAATTACAAAGCATGTTACAAGGTGTTAAGCACCATCAAGAAACAAAAGAGTAAAACAGGGTAAGGGGAACTGGGAGCTTGTGGTGGTGCACTGGGTGGGGGTGGTATCCTTGGGAAAACATTGGATAAAGTCTTGAAGGAGGTGAGCTGTGTGGGGAGGGTGGAGGGACCAGCTCTAAGCTGGGAGTCCACTGGTTATGTCTGAGGTCAGAGTAAGTGAGGGGGTGTGTAGCAGGACAGGAACATGGTCCTGGGGCCCATTGTAAGGACTTGGACTTAACTCTGAGTGAGATGGGGACCCACTGTAGGGGTTTGAGCACAGAAGTGAATGATCTGACATGTGTTAAAAGCTTCGCTTTGGTCTATGTGTTGAGAATACATTGAAGGGGGTGGGGGGCAGAGACAGCAACAGGTTGACCAATTAGGAGGCAGCTGTGATAATCCTGGGTGACAGACACCACGGTTCACAAGGTCATCACAGCCCCGAGCCTGACCCCACCCCCAGCCTCCTGGGCAAACCCTCTGCCTCTGCTTGGGGGAAGCATTGAAGAGAACAACTGGTGTTGAGGACCCACTATGTGCCAGGCATTGTTTTCGGTGCCTTGTGTTGATGATCTCATGTAATCTTCAGCAGGACTTGTGGGGAAGGGATTACTCCACAGGCATTTCGAAGCCCATGCTATGGACTGAAATGTGCCCCCCCCCGCAATTCATATGTGGAAGCCCTCACCCTCAATATATTTAGAGATGGAGATGGGGTGTTTGGAGGTTTAGATGAGATTACAAAGGTGGGGGCCTCATGACGAGATTAGTGTCCTTGTAAGAAGAGGCAACTGGGAGTACCCCATCCTCTCTCCTCTTTCTCACTCCCTCTTTCTCTCTCCCCCCACCCTGCCCCACCTCATCCTCTCTTCCCCCCCATGCCACGTGAGGACACACAGGAAAGGTGGCTGTCTGCAAGCCAGGAAGAGAGCCCTCACCTGCTGGCACCTTGATCTTGGATTTTCCGGCCTCCAGAACTGTGAGAAGTAAATGTCTGCTGTGTAAACCACACACTCTGTGGCGTTAGTTATAGTAGCCCGAGCTGACAAATACCACCCGTTTTACTGGCAAGGACACTGGGGCTCCAGGGTGTCAGGTCACTCAGCTGGGGAGTGGCAGAGCATTGGGATGGGCTGTGGTGGGAGATCGGGGAGCCAGAGAGCACAGGGCATGAGGAAGACCTGGCACAGAGGCGTCTCAGAGGGAAGAGGCCACATTTCAGGGGTATTTGGGCCTGGTGGGCTCCAGCCTGGGGTGCGGGATCAGAGGTGGCAGTGTCTAGGAATGAAAGTTTTGCCTTGGGTGGGTTTGGAAGCAGCTCCTGGTTTACTCTTTCTGTGCAGTTTCCCAGGGCCTGGCTCCAGCTTTTCCAGGCATGCGGGGTGTCCTCCTGGGGCCCCACTGAGGCCTTTCCTGTTGTCCCCTGGCCTTGCCTGCAGCTTGAGCTGTCCAGGCCGGGGCTCCTGGAACTGGCAGCTGCTGGGGGTGGGGCATGGAAGGGGGAAGGGGAGAGGCAGCAGGGCTCTAATCATGACTCCCTGGGGCCTGTTAGCTGCTCACTCTCATAGAAGGTGGTGAAGAGGGCAGAGTGTTAATGACAGTAATTGCTTTAATTATTTTTTTGGTTTGGAGAGTCATAAAATGCAGCAGCTCTGCTCGGCGCTAATCATGGTAATTAGGAGGGGCTGGGGCTGTGCTAGGACAGCAGTTGTTAATGAGAGGGAAGTAGCCTGCAAAGACAGACAGAAGCCAAGGATCGGTCCTGCTTTCTCTCCTCTCTTCTCCTTTCCCCTTCCCTGCCTCCGCCCCCTACCCCCTTCCCAGAGAGGCCTCTTGGATGGCTCCAGGGACTGACTTCAGGTCTGGGGGAAGCAGCTGTTCTGGGGAACAGAGGAGAGTTTGGTCACAAGCAGAGGCCTGTCCCTGCTCTTGGCAGCCTCTGCACAGCTCCTCGAGGTCTGAGGGTTGCAGACAGTCTGCGGTGGACCAAGCAGCTTGCCCCTTACAGACGAGCCAGAAGAAAGAGCCGGGCTGTCCCCTTGAGCAAAGCTGGGGAAAGCCACCAGGAATGGGAGTTGGGCCACCTCCCTGCGTCCCTTTGCCACAGCCAGCCAAGCAGCCCACACTCAGCCAACATTTCCTGAGCACCTACTATGTGCTAGGTTTGAGGTTCTGTGGGGGAATTCCTCTCTGCCTTGTTCTCAGGGAGCTCCCGGTCAGATGGGGAGCAGGTGTGGGAGAAATAATGACCTTCCAGGGTAGCATCCAAGGCGCAGAGCTCAGGCCAAAGGTGTCAACCCTTGGTAAGTCAGAGAAGGCTTCCTGGAAGAGGTGGCAGGGTCATGGGGGGAGACTTCCCAGAGGAAGCAACATTTGCTAGGTCTTGCAAGGTGAGCAGGAGTTTCCTGGATGGGAGAGTGAGGGATTCCGGGCTGAGGAAACAGCAGGGACAAAGGGCTGGAAGGGGGTACAGAGAGGGCAGATGGGAGACACAGCCAGAGAGTCGCTTTGGGCTAGAGTGTGAGAGGCCTCGAAGACCACTCTGTGGAACTTGGGCTTGATGTGCTGGATGATACTGAGGACGATAACAAAGTTCTGTCCCAGGCCTGCGTGGACGTGCCGCTGCAGAAACCTAGAGACAGCCGCACACAGACGTGTGAGCTCCGGTGACACAAAGCACAGACACAAACACACAGTTACCGTCCTGCACCCCAACCCCGGAGACACGTACAGACACAAAGTCATGCTCGACACACCAGATCCACAGATGTGAGTTCATCTTGGAGGGGCTTACTAAGGCCAGGGGTGTGCCCCAGCTCCGCGACCTTGTAACTTTGCTCCCCGGGCCTGTGGGCTGCATGGCTGGGGCTGACTTAGGGAGAACTTCCTCACAGATCACCCCAGCAGTCCCTCTGCTCTGTCAGAACATGACCCCTGGCACTGCAGCTGGAGAGCCTGAGGCCAGCTGTCAGGAAGAACTGTCCTGCTGAGCAGTCAGTGGTGGGGCAGGTTTCTGCACTCAGGGAGGCCACTCTCCACCCCAGGCCTGCGTGATGAAGCCTACATACCTGGCTTGGGGCAGGGGGCTGTCTCAGGGTCTCAGGGTCTCAGAGTGAGCAGGGCTTAGGTAAAGGAGATGTGCGCTCAGGGAGGTGCATGCGAATCTCTGTTGAGGATGACAAGAGCCGCACAACAGCAGGGAGAGTGCTCGGACCTCAGGGGCCACTTTGGAGTTGTGAGGGGGTGTGAGGAACGACAGAGGAGCACAGGGAACCAAGGGGAGCAGAGAGGCCCCTGGGGTTTGGTGAGGAACTGGGATTTCTGGGAGCTTGCTGTGTGCCAGACGCGGTTCCAAAGTGTGCGACATGTGTTAACTCGATTAATCCTTCTAACACGCAACAGAGCAGGTGTCATTAGCATCCCATTTTACAGATGGGGAACTTTAAGTACCGTGCGCAATTCACACAGCTTGGAGGTGGTGGGGGCTGAACCGATCCCAGACAGACGGGCCGCAGGGTCTGCTCCATCACCTCCCTCGCCAGGCTAGAGTCCCAGGCTCCATTCCTGCCTGCTTCCCCAGACTGACAGCTCCTTGAGGACGATGACAGTGACTGTTTCATCTTCACGTTCCCAGTAGCCAGCACAGGCTGAGTTGCTTACCAAGTCTGGATGGAAGGGAGGAAGAGAAGAAGGGAGGAAAAAAGGTAAGAGGGAAGGAGGAAGGAAGGGAGTATTAGAGGCAGGAGCTTGTCCAGAGGGTCTTGGGGCATCTCAGCCCTCCCATCCTGCCCCTGCAAGCATTCCCTGCCTGTTGGGAGCCCTCCTGCACCTGCCACCACCCCTGGATCCTCCAGGTCTCCTGAAGCTCAGCTGCCTCCTTGTCCAGTTTCATTTTCTCTCCAGACAAATGAGGGGCTGGATGCACCTTTCCATTCACACAGGCTGGTTGTCAGCTGCAGTGGCGTCTGTTCTTGTCAGAAACATTCAGAAGGAAGTGAAAAAGCCACAGCCTTAGCGCTGCTGGCTGGGGAATCTGGGCCTGGCCTCTCCTGGGAAGACCCTTCCTGTCTCCCAGAGGAGGTGCCTGGGGGCCCGGCCAAGCCAGGGCTAGAGTGGACACGGGTTCTCCACCAACGTTCTCTTCTTTTAAGAGGGAAGGTGATTCTGGAGCCAACTCCTGGGCTCAGTCTCAGCTCTGGACTGACCAGCTGTGTATTTGTTTGGGCAAGTTACTTAACCTCTCTGTGCCTTAGTTTTTCCAGCTATAAAATGGGTATAATAATAATGTGAGCACTTGGAACAGAATGTGCACCTGCTACTTAGTAAGTAAGTGCTTGGTTAGTGTTGGTAGTTGTTATTCTCTTCCTTGCCCTAGGGATTGCTCCTGAGTGAGGGGCTCAGCCACCTGGGATGGTGGAGCCAGAGGGGGCAGAGCTCCCCGGGGACTAGATAGGTTGGAGAAGGCATCATTAATTCTACTGACTTTTGTTGATCTCAGGCCCTTTGTCCCTGCCCTTGGGAACCCCTGGTCTGGTGGGGATGGAGGCAGACACCTAAACAAGGAATTAGAATAAGAGGCAGGTATGTAATATTCAGGAACAAAGAGGAGGAAGTGACTCCTCAATGTTCCAGGCCTGCGTGGACGTGCTGCTGCAGAAACCTAGAGACAGCTGTACACAGATGTGTGAGCTACTATTACACAAGGCACAGACACAAAGACACACCCCAGAGACACGTACAGACACAAAGTCATGCCAGACATACCAGATCCACAGATGTGAGTTCATCTTGGAGGGGCTTACTAAGGTCAGAGGTGTGCCCCAGCTCCGTGACCTTGTAACTTTGCTCCCTGGGACTGTGACCTGCAGGGCTGGGGTATAAAGCTGGAGGAGGGAAGTCAGGGAAGGCTTGCTGGAGGAGGTGATGTGAGCAGAATGTGGAATTGCGAATAAGTTTTTCAGGCGGCCTCAGGGTGCAAGGCGTTCTGGGAGCCTGGGTGGAGACGTGCTCTGGGCAGCAGGAGCCAGGCCGTGAGGAGCCTGGGCTTTGTCCTAAGAGCAGTAGGGAGCGCCAAGGGGTGTGGAGAAGACAGGGACATAGACAGCTCGAGGAAGGTGGCTCGGGAAGCTGTTGGAGGATGGACGGGCATGGGGAGGACTGCTGGCACCTTGTCAGTTCCCTTCCTTACTCATCTGTTGCCCCAGCGGCCAGGACTGGCCAGCCGAGGTCAGCATTACTGGCTACCATTGGGCAGATGAGCAAAGGAAAATTCCTTTGTGATCACCCAGGACCAGAGAGATAGCTGGGGCTTGGCAGGAGGATGCAGAGCTGAGGGTTTGGTGACTCTCAGGGAGGGTCTGGGGGCTTCTCTTAAGGGCCATGTGCTCCTGGTTCCACAGCCTCTGGGCCTGGGGCTGCTTTGGTCCGGAGAGGCGGGTTCCGCAGACGGCGGGCACGACCGGCGCTGTCCAGCAGGGGGCAGCCGCGGTGCGCGGATGGGCGCGCCCCCTCCGTGGCTCGGGGCTGCCGTGCTTAGGAAAGGGTCTGTGGTGGGGTGCGAGCGGGACCGCTGTGCCAAGGGCTTGCTTGGAGAGCTGAAGGGCAGAGAGAGGGGCACCGTCACACCGCCAGGATCTCGCCGATTGGGGCAGTCCTGCGGGGACCAAGGATGCCACAAACCCCCCAGGCCAGATGGGTTGCTTCAGTAATTTTCAACCCTGGGAGCACATCGGAATCACCCAGGGAGTGTTAAAAAACTACCCATGCCTGGTGCCCTCCCCAGATCAATTGGATCTGCGTCTCTGGGGGCGCGGCCCTGGCATCAGTAATTAAAAAGATCTCCCCTGGCCGTTTTAATGCACGCCGAATGTCCTGGCTACAGGGGTTTGACAGTAGACAAATGTCAGGGCCCTGGTTTCCCTCCTGTGGGGTGGGACTGCGACATTTACATCTTGTGCCCACACAGTCACAAGAGTGGGTCCAAGGGCCCTTGAGAGAAGGTGGTGAGCAGGGCCCACAGTAAGGAGCTACCTGCTCCCCCCTGCCGAGGGTGGGGAGGTCGTGATCAGGTCTCAGCACCCTGCGGGGCAGAGGTGCATTCATGTGTGAAGGTGCCAGGTACTTACCCGCCTGTAAGTGTCCCTCTGGCATGTGCAGGCGCTTCTGGGGCCGGTTCTGCTTCTGTGCTACGTGTATGTGTTGGGACGCGAGTGTCACTCTGTGCCCATGGCTGTAAGCTGTCTCTGTGTCTGCAAGTGTGTCTCTTTGTCCCCTGTGTGTCGTGGGGCGTGGCTGTCTCAGGACTGGCCTGTGCGTGGCCTGCGATCTTTTAGAGCCAGTGACGAAGGTAAAGCTCTGCTGTTTGGAGGTATTTTTCCTCTTTCTTTCTCTGCTTCCCGCCTGATCGATATGCTGCTCCCGTGTAGCTTCCCCTAAACCACACACAGGCGAGCTCTGTGTGGACAGAGTCAAGTGTGGGCTTAGGAAGATCCACCGCAGCCCCTCCAGGCCCGATGCCTTCAGCCGGCCTCCAGGGGGGCAGCCCGCCTTGCTGGTAAGAAGCTTCTCGCAGCTGATGTAGCCAGAGCCAGGGGCCCGTGCCCACTGGGCATGCCAGGCCTGCGCCCCACCCTGCCCACCATCCTGGAAAGGCTGGAGGATGCATAGCAGTGTCAGATGGAGACACGAGGACCTCCCAGGCAGGCCAATTATTTGATGCTACTTTATATCAGTATTCTCTAAATATCTGCCCAATATTTATTTAGCAGTGGGGATAAAGTGATACTCTGTTAGTAAGAAAAAAACCCAATATATCTGCTTACGGTTAAAAATGAGATTTATTGAGGGGGAGGAAAGGGAAGGAGAGAGAGAAAAAAATGAGATTTTATTGCACGCACCAGGCATGACATACATTTTAACTTCGAGTAGCCTTTTATATGAGTTTTTCCATCATTTATCATCAGATGTGCATTGTCACTCCCTAAGGATGGAGGTTACTTACAGAGATGTGGTTACGAAGTTTGTTCCCATAGACGGGACTCTGTCAAGCATTATTTGGTTTGAGAATTTCAGCAGCTCTGCAAGGCTATGCTAACCCTAAACCGAGACTGCCTTTTTAACCAAGACTGCCTGTCTCACTCACCTCTGAGTTAGACAGAGGTGTCTCGTTCAGGGAGCCCAGCCCCGTGGACATACAGCTTTGGGAGTGGAGGTTGGGTGGGACTTCAGCCCTGGGAGGGTGGGGTGCATCTCTCTATGTGTGCAGTGGGGCAGGCCAGCTTGGATGTGTGACGGTGGGTGTTGGGTACCGGGCTTGTGCGCAAGGAGTCTGCATTGTGTCATGTGGTTGGCGTGTAAGGTGTGGGCCTGGGCGGGGTTTGCATTGCGTAGAGTGTATGATGTCTAGGTGTTTTGGAGAATGGGTTTCATGCAGGTGGGGGTCATTTTCAGGGGCATGGAGCTGCGTGTTACGTGAGTATCAGGCTGGATGGAATGTCCAGTGGGTTGAGGCGGGCGCTGCGGGTGTGGGATTGTGGTGTGCACCCCGAGTGGATTGGGTGAGCTGGGCGTGCCGGCGTGTATGAGGGTGTGTGGTGTATAATGTGTGTGTGTGTAGCTATGAATGGGGTGCCTGGGGACAGGCTTGAGTCCTCAGCCCTGCAGCCTCGGGCAGGCCTCCCCAGAGCCCCTCCCAGCCTCAAGCTGCCGCTGAAAGGGGCTGGGCTCCCAGCTGCAGCTACCCCAACTACACTGCCTTTGGGGGCCAGCAGGGTCCTGTCTGTAGGATTCAAGGAAATAGTCCTTTAGGTCGAAGGGACAGTTGGATGGCAGTTTGCACTGGAGCTTTGCACTGGCCCAGGAGTCCTTTTCCCCACCCCTACCCTACCGCCGTGTGGCCGCCACTGTCTGAGCCATCACGGGCTTGTCTTATCTGGCCTCCCTGCCTGTCCCCCACCCCGTCTCCTAACTGCACTCCACCTGTTGCTGCTACGTTTTCCAGTGCTCAAATCTGGGTGTCTCTCTCCTTATTTAACACCCTCCAGTGACCTCCCTGCTGCCCACAGGGGGAAGGCCAAGCTCCTCGGCCCGGCACCCAAGGACCCGGCAACCGGCCCTTCTTTGCCTGTCTCAGCTCCCACTCCCCCCGCCCCCATGTCCACTGTACTAAGGGCCAGCCGGTGCCATTTTCTTGGACAATGGTGCAAGGTCAAGCCTCCAGCTATATCCTTTCCTGGTGCCCCCTCCACACTCAGCCTGGCCACACTCATAGCTCCCGTCCCTGGAGGCCTTCTCCGCCCTTTCCAGGCACAGTCGATGACCCCTCAGTGCCAACTGCACACCTCCACTGAAGCTGCCCCCTCCCATAGGGAAGGCCAGCTGGGCTGTGGGAGAGCTATCTCAGGGGTGCTCCGGGGCTGGCCTGGAGCCTCAGGGTCTGACTCCGACTTCTGGGGGATCCCCCTGAGCAGGTTTCCAGCGCCCACTGCCATGCTGGTGGAGGGTGACGGCTGGGAATAGTGCCGTTTTCTCTCTTTCCTCCATTCAGACGGGCAGCTGGCCCGAGCTTCCTCGTGACTGGACAGGAAGAGATGCCGTCAGGAAGATACTTCTCCATTTAGGTTTGGTTTCCCTAAAGCCAAAGCCCGTCCTGGGGATTAAGCGGAGTGTCCTGGAGGGAGAGGTGAGAGAAAATTGAAGAGAGAAAGGGATTCCCCCTGATGGAAGGGAGACTCTGGACAGACTCAGATTGGGAGAGGATGGAAGCCTGGGCTTGCCCAGGCGGAGGGGGCTGGAGTCTGTCCCCTGGTGGGCCTTGGAGGAGGGAATATTTCCGAGGGCCTGGGTGGGTCCCAGCCTTGCTGAGTGTGCTGGGAGGGGGAGTGGAAAGAGTTCTGGGCACTGGGACAGTGGGTGTCTCACAGCCGTCACTGTTGAATAACAGCCACGAGGGGACAGGCCTCCCCAGAGCCCGGGCACTACGCAGCCAATTCTCAGAACCCGGGACAGCTGCCTCGCAGGTGTGTGTGGTGGGAAGTGGGACGTGAGCAAGTCGTCATTCCACCTACCAAGTACGACTGCAAGGGCTCTACACATGATAGCACATCTAGCCCTCGTGACAGCCTGTGTGGTAGGTACTCTTCTTATTTACTTTATGGAAGAGGAAGCTGCAGTATTGACTTGTTCGGGGTCATAAGCTAGAGACCAGATACAGGTGGTCTGGCACCTGGGCCCGCGCTCCTGACCATGGCCCCTTGGCTGGGGGATGCCGAGTCCTTGTTAAGTAACAAGAAGTGTTACCACCATGCAAGGGAAGATGTCCACTTTCAGTAGCACCTGCCCAGGAGGTATCAAAACTGAAGGCTGTTGTCACCATGTGACATATGCCGGACACTTAGTGGACTGAACTGGAGACCTTCTGGACCTGTGTCCACTTGCCATGTCTACTTGTGTGTGGACAGAATGACTCATCCTCCATCCTGTCCTCGGCAGTGCTAGTTTTCACCCGTAAATAAAAGAACCACCGTGAACTGCCCTCGCCCTTTCTGGCATTAAACAGCCCTGAATTCTCCCCTTTAGCAAACTACTTGGTGAATATCTTCACTGGCGTGTGAACCTCTGGTGCATTAAAACACTCAGGTTTGGGTGTATTTTGTTGTTTAATTTAGCTCTGCTGGTCTTCGTTTTGCTCCTTGACAGTTCTCCATAAATGTTAGCTGTGACATAGAAAACTCAGTCTGCATACTCAGATATGCAAGAAACACACACATTTTCCTTCAAAATCAATTTCGCTATCTAATATTGAGCCCTCATTCCTTCCTCCAGGGATGTGGGAAATTCAGCCGCAGACGCTCTTGGGGCCAAGTCGGGGTGTGTGTGTACGCGTGAGTGGATGAAAGAGGAGGAGGTGGCAGTTCCCATAGCAAAAGTGGCGTGAAGCCGGGAGGGGACAGGGATCCCAGGGGGCAGTGCTGAGGGTGCCCCGCTAAGGGGTACTGAGGAGTCGAGTAGGTGGACGGGAAGTAGTGCATTGGTGCAAGGGGTGCCCCTGGGCGGGGGCTGCTGAGTTATGAGCCTGAGCCGAATGACCTACCCAACAAAGACGCGGTCTAGTGTTTTCCTTGGGGTTGTGTCCGGGACGCCTGTCCAGACTGGTCCATCAGAACCATCCTGCTCTACTCTGACCCCCTCAGAGCACTTTATCTGGGCCTCTCTGAGGGCACTAACCACAGCCTGTCTTGGACTGTGGTGTTCATTCTATCTGATTCTATTCAGTCCAACAGCGTTAGCCCCTGCGCCAGGCACTGAGTTACACTTGACCCTGTGGAGCCTGCAGGTAAGTGGGGCCTAGCTAGGCAGACTCATGACGAAGATGCACAGCTCCGCCACGAGACTGGGGTACGGGAGCATCAAGCGAGGGTTTCTCACCCAGGCTTGGGGTCAGTGAAGCTTTCCCAGACACCCCAGACATGTGGCACCTCAGCCAAGGCCTGGGGGACGAAGGGCAGAAGGCTGCAGGTGGAGAAGGTGTTCCAGGCAGCGATGGCATGTGGCAGAGACTGGGGGCCGGAGAGTGGGGACCTGGAGATAACTTCTCTGGGGCGTAGAAGGACCGGGAGGGATGTGGGGAGATGGTAAGGGAGGAAGCCAGAGAGGTGGGCTGGGGCCTGGGCATGCAGGGCTTCAGAGGCCTTCCACGTAAGAGTTTGGGCTTTACCCGTGGGCAACACAGAGAGCTGCAGAAGGAGAGAGACACTTGCATTTGCAGACTTGAAAGAGCACCTTGTGTGTGGTGTGGAGGGTGTGTGGTCTGGAGGTATGCTGGTGAGTGTTTAGCAACCGTCACTCTGGAAGAAAAGCCTTTTGGCCAGTTTCTGTGGTATAAATACTGCCACTGTGACTGATCTCAAGCTATCAGCATGATGTCACTGAGTGCCGAGTTGGGCTGAGAGGCCAGTAGTCTAGGTCCAAGCAGGCTTTTATTGGAGGGGAGCAGGGAGGCCTTATTCCTCTTACTAGAGTGAGCAAGAGAGTGAGCTCCTCTCTCATTTTCCTGTGTCCTCTGCCAGCAGCGAGCATAGGCCCTGCCCAGAGTTAGCACTGAGGCCAGAAATATTCCGAAAGGACAAACAGGACAGAAGACCCCTCAGGAGTGTCCTATCCCATTTTCTGAGGGGATCCCTGAGAACTGGCTCTTGGGAGGGAGTCAGAGGCAGGAGAGGGTGCCCATGGGATCAGGTTTCAGGGCTGAGGATGGGAGGAGGGCATGCTAGGATGGGAAGCTGATGAGCTGATGATAATAATTATGACAATTATGCAAAATACACAAATAATAATTACAGAAAATCATGATTATTATTTGTGGGTGTGAGATGTCTCCAGCTTTTTGGAACCTCACGAAAGCGTTGGATGTTCCTTTTCTGTGGGTGTGTGAGTGTCACAGCCGAGCTCGGGGCTGTCTGGTGGGAGCTGGGGTTTCCATCCCTCTCCAGACAGCTGTCTGCTGCCCTGGGTCTTGGTGGGATCCAGCCTTCTTCACCCAGAGCCAGGCCTGAGTGAGCCGGACTGCAAGTCCAGGAAAGGCAGGACCCCCCACTTCTGGTTCCCATCTCAGAGCCATGGGTGGGGGTGAACCAGGGTAGGGCAATGATTAACCTAGAGGAAGGATTCAAGGGCTCAGGGCCATGTGTCTCACTGATGAGCTCTTTTCCTGATTCATGGCTGATTGGATACCTGGACCAAGTGGGGCCAATCAGCTTCTCTTTTATGGAAATCTAGAGCTGGGACTGGGAGAGGCAGTGTTTGTCTCTGTGAGTGAGTGGATCTCTCACTGGGAAGCTGGGATTGGACAGGTTCTACCCAGTGACCAAGGGGACTGCAGGGGAGGACAGGGAAAGGACTGACTGATTCCTGGTGGCCTCCTGCATTCTAGTTACAGTCCTCCTCCCTGGAATTCCTTGTATCATTGTAGTAAAAGCCCCTAGAATATCAGCTTGAGGGGGTTTCTGTTACTTGCAGCCAAGATTCCAAGCAGGGCTGTATTGCAAAGAGCCTTGAGTGTCCACCCAAGCTAGCCCACTCAAGACTGTCGTGGTATAATAAGGGCAATGTCATGGAAATCCAACAATAGAAGCTGTCATAGGGCTGGAGTTTGTGGGAAACTGAAGTGGACTGGATTTAAGATGGTGCCAGGACTTCCACAGCTGTAGGGCGTTTGCTAACGCTATTAACACAGCTTAGGTTCAATTCCTTGTGTCTGCTGCTTCTGTCCTGCTATCAGCCAATTCTTTTTCCTTCTGGTTTGAAAAGCTGAGAGAAGAAATCTGATTGGCTCAGCTGATGACAATTGTTTCTTTGTAGAGCCTTTTGTGTCAGGCCACGTGATAGGCTATTAGATCACCTATGGATAAACTGCCCTTGTGTCAGGTGCTCATTTGTGGTCCAATCAGATACCAGTTCTGGGCTGGCACTCCTTGGCAGGGTAGTTTCAAATAGAAGTTGCTTGTGGCAGCATGGCAGCTGACATGCCCTGTTGAATGCAAGACTTGGTACTTGATTCAGTAGGTGATGGAGAGTCCTGCAGGGTCCTTGAGGATGTGATATGATCAAAGCTGGGACTTGGGAGATTCATTTGGTTGCAGCGAAGAGGTTGATTGGAGGGGGAGAGGCCAGGCAGAGAGGCCAGGCGAGTGGCTGCTGTCTTAGTCCAGTGAGTGGTGTTGAGCTGGGCTGGCCAGGACCAGGGTGGGCAAGGTGGCACTCACTGTCAGGGTCAGAACTTGCAGGAGCCTCCTTAATGTTGCTTCACTCCCCCCATCCTAGACCTGGCTCTGGGTAGGGGGATGGAGGAGACATCTGAATTTATAGGCTCAGTAACTGGTGGCTTGCTGGTGGTGAGGGAGAGGGATCCACCTTTTGCCGGTGAATGCTGAAGTTTTGTTGTTGCACCCCGGAGGATTGGGAGGCCAGGCCCAGAGGTGGGGAAGCAGGAGGAGGACGGGCAGGTTTACGGAGGAGGCTGGTAAGTGCACCTTGGTGTCTGCTGAGTTGGAGGTGCGTGTGGGACATTGAGGGCGAGATTCTAGTAGACAGATGCAAATGTGGGTCTGAAGTGTGGAGAGAGGTCAGAGCTGTAGAGGTGGCCTCTGGAAGTGTCAGCACCGAGTTTATCGTGAGCTACTGCGTGTGGAGTACCAGGCACGGTGCCTGGCACAAGGCCGTGCTCAGGAAAAGTTTGGCAAACAATGCTTGAAATGATGGGAGTGGACTTAATCCTCCAGGGAGTGTTGTAGGCAGGACTGGGTCTCTACTGGTGAAATTTCAGGCAGCTAACAATAGCCTCTATGTTAGGGGACATTTGTGGGTGGGAGGAGATCCTTTTGGAGCTCTTTATGCAACCCCATGCTTATGTTCACGTACCTGCCTTGTCCTCAAGGATTCATGGAACACAGATGACCAGTTGAAGGGTTGAGGACCAAGGGTCATGGGACCTCCTCCCTCTTCTCTGACTGTGAAGATTCTTGCTCTTTTACAAAGCGGCTTCTTGGTGATCACCCACGGGTTATGCCTGCGTATCAGTGGAACTGGTAGCCACAGCTGCCTGGGGCCTTAGGTTTTTCAGGGTAATTTCACATTCTTGAGTTCATTTGAGCTCTACTATTCCCTTCTGAAGGGGAATGCACAGGCTGATCATCCCCCATTTTACAGATGAAGCAACCGAGGCTCTGAGAGTTTGAGTGACGGGCTGCGAGCCACACAGCTGGTCAGGGAAGGCTGGATTGGAATCTAGGTCTACTTAAAAAACAAAACAAAACACAATCACAGGAATCTAGAAGTTGTCATATATTCTAGGCTTTCCTTGGATGTATGATAATATGATGACATCAGAGTTATGTATTTAAATGGCTAAGTTTATTAGGGACTTTTAAATGATGGATACTATATTTTACGTTTAAACCTCGTAACCATTCTATGAGGTAGGTACTATCATCCATCTATTGGCAAGAATAAAAGAGGTAGCGAATGTCCAGTTCTGGCCATGATGTGACATTTGAGCCCATGATGTGGGCTTCTGCATATGTCACCGGGAGGTGAGAATTGCTGTCAATGTTAGGGAACAAAATTGGCAGTAACAATTAAAATTTAAAGTGCGAACACCCTTGATTCACACCCAAATCCCTCTTTTGGGAATCCAGCCTGTGGGAATAAAAGCATCGGAACATAAGGATAAATGCACGAAGACATCTATTACAGCACCATTTGTGGCCATGCAAACGGAACAGCGGAGCCTCCACCGGGAGGGAACTGGTTAAGGGAAGACGCTGTGGATGGTTACGCAGCTGACGACAGGAGGGAGGGCCGTCCACGACGTAGGGAGTGAACAGAGCAAGTTTGGAATCATGTGAACCCTATTTTTTTTTATTAGATACATAAATAGAAATTTTTAAAAAGGCCACTTATGTTTTTGTGTTTGTAAGGGTCTAGAAAATTACAGTTGGTCTTTTGTATCGGAGGCTCTGTAGCCACAGATTTAACAAACCACGGATGGAAAATATTTTTAAAAACCAACAACAAAAAATAATACAAATCAAAATATCGTGTAACAGCTATTTACATAGCATGCACATTGCATCAGGTATTATAAGTAATGTAGAGATGATTTATCCCTCCTGCCTCTCCTTTAACTCCTCCTTTGTTTTCTTCCCCCATCTCCTCTCCCTTATTCCTCCCTCCTCCCAATTCCCTGTCCCCCTCCCCCTTGCTCTCTTAAGTCCACTTCCCACAGGCACCTGTAGGGAGAGGGAGTGTCTCGCGGCAGGACAGTCAGCTAGACATGCCAGGACCCTCCTCAATCCCTCTGGCACCTCCCCGATCTGGGCAACTCAAGCAAGACCTGAAGCTGTGATGCCAGATCGACTTGGGTTTAAATCCCAGCTCTTCCACCTACTGGCTGTGTGACCTCAGGCAAGTGGCTTAATGTCTCTGAGCCACAGCTTCTTCATCTGTAAAATGTGCATGATGATTCTTCTCTCATGGGGTTGTTATGAAGATGAAAATGAGAATATGCTCACATCCAGCACTTTCATAGATCTAGACGAAAATATTTTCTTATTTCTTGATCTCCTTTAAGCCTAGTATTAGAGATGATTCTGGCAAACTCTTGGAGCCTCTGCTGTCTCTTTTGTTTAAGGGGCTTCCTTCCTTCTTGTCTAATTCTAGACCTTGAATTGTGGATTATCTGTGGTCAGTGTTCAGTTCTCTGCATGGTACAGGTTTCTGCCCGCTCTTCCACTTAAAGCCAAAGAAGCAAGTGAATCAAAATAACTCCATTCAGCGGAGCCAGCTCTGGGATGCGGGAGCCCCGGCCACCTCCCTGGGTGGATAAAGGGGGTGGCTGCAGGCAGCAGGGGCAGACAGTAGAGGATTTGGAGGCTCCACCCTCTGGCAATGGGGGTGTTTCCCCAGCATCCAGAGGGGTCCCTCCTTGGCTCTGTGTGTATGCGGGAGGGACCCTGGAAAGGGCCCGTTAGTGGCGATGGAAGCAGTTCTGAGTTATTAATGGTGTTTGCAGTTGTAAGCTCTGCTAACGACTGTAATCATGCACATTAGAATGTTGTGTGTGACAAATGCTCTAGCAATGAATGAACAGATCAGTCATCATTCATTCATTGAAGACCATGGTGGGTGACTTTACGTTAACAGACGAGGCTCAGCCTGGCAGGGAGAAAATTGCTTGAGTGCAGAGGGGACCTGGGGTTGAGAGGCAGTCCTGGAATGGGCAGAACTGGGTGTGCATCTCTGCTCAGTGTCTTCAGGGCTGTGTGACTTGGCACTGTCCCCTTACCTCTCAGAGCCTCAGTTTTCCCGTCTATAAATTGGAGACAGTAGTCCTTTTCCTCCTGAGCTGTGAGGATTAAGTGAGAGAACGCACCTGAGATAGGTAACGCCTCTCTGCACCTCCCTTGCTCTCTCCAGCCGGGCTGGCTGCTCTGCTGCACTGAGGAATGCCACCCAGCCACCTGCTGCTCGCCCTGTGCACTGGCTGTTCTCTGCCTGGCACACTCTCCTCCTAGTTACAGTCACGCATTGCTTAACGAAGGGAAATCTTCTGGGAAATGTGTTGTATTTTGTCATTGTGCAAAGATCATGGCGTGTACCTATACAAACCTAATGGTGTAGCCAACCACAAACCTGGACTATGTGGTACAGCCTGTTGCTCCTAGGCTACAAACCTGTACAGCACGTTACTGTATTGGCTACTGTAGGCAATTGTAACACATGGGCAAGTGTTTGTGTATCTAAACATACCCAAACATAGAAAAAGTACAGTAAAAATACTGTATAAAAGATCAAAAATGGCATGCCTGTATAGGGTGCTTACCATGAATGGAGCTTACAGGACTGGAAGTTTTTCTGGGTGCCAGTGAGTGAGTGATGCGTCAGTGTGAAGGCCTAGGGCACATTTGCACTACTGTAGACTTTATTAACACTCCACACTTAGACTATACTCAATTGATTAAAACATTTTCTTTCTTCAATAATAAATTAACATTAGCTTATTGTAACTTTTTTTACTTTATAAACTTAAATCTTTTTTAACTTTTTGATTCTCTTATAATAACACATAGCTTAAAATACACATATTTTTTTCTTTATATCCTTATTCTATGAGCTTTTTCCTATTTAAAAAAGTTTTTTGTTAAAAACTAAGACACAGGCCGGGCGCGGTGGCTCACTCCTGTAATCCTAGCACTCTGGGAGGCCGAGGCGGGAGGATCGCTGAAGGTCAGGGGTTTGAAACCAGCCTGAGCAAGAGCAAGACCCCCGTCTCTACTAAAAATAGAAAGAAATTAATTGGACAACTAAAAATATATAGAAAAAATTAGCCGGGCATGGTGATGCATGCCTGTAGTCCCAGCTACTCGGGAGGCTGAGGCAGAAGGATCGCTTGAGCCCAGGAGTTTGAGGTTGCTGTGAGCTAGGCTGACACCATGGCACTCACTCTAGCCCAGGCAACAGAGTGAGACTCTGTCTCAAAAAAAAAAAAAAGAAAAGAAACTAAGACACAGACACACACATTAGCCTCAGCCTACACAGGGTCAGTATCATCAGTATCACTGTCTTCCACCTCCACATCTTGTCCCA
>CAUYRT010003546.1:0-33301 GCA_963574885.1 Lepilemur ruficaudatus | reverse complement strand
TCAAGCAATCCTTCTGCCTCAGCCTCCCAAGTAGCTGGGACTACAGGCATGCGCCACCATGCCCGGCTCATTTTTTCTATATATATCTTTAGTTGGCCAATTAATTTCTATTTATAGTAGAGACGGGGTCTCGCTCTTGCTTAGGCTGGTTTCGAACTCCTGACCTTGAGCAATCCACCCGTCTCGGCCTCCCAGAGTGCTAGGATTACAGGCGTGAACCACTGCGCCCGGCCTTCTTTCCTATATTTAGAACAGTGCTGCAAAGTGTATAAAAAGCCTACTTTAGATTTGTGGAAAACTCAGACTAACAGACATTAAGTAATTTAACCAGAGCTACAGGAGTTTGAAGTGGAAGAGCTGAGATTCAAATCCAACTCTGAATCCAAAAATCTGGATTTTTATTTTTTTATTTTATTTATTTACTTATTTCAAGATAGGTTCTTGCTCTGACATCCAGGCTAGAGTGCAGTGGCTCAATCATAACTCATCACAGACTCAGACTCCTGGGTTCAAGTGATTTTCCTGGCTCAGCCTCCCAAAAAGCTAGGACTACAGGTGTGTGCCACCATGCCCAGCTAATTTTTTTAAAAAGTTTTCATAGCGACACAGTCTTGCCATGTTGCCCAGGCTGGTCTGGAACTCCTGGGCTCAAGTGATCCTCCCGTCTTGGCCTCCCAAAGTGCTGGGATTCCAGGCATGAACTACCACCACACCTGGCCTATTTTTTTATTTTTTAGAATAGATAACAGAACTCTATTTCTCACGTAACAGTCTGGAAGGAAGTAGACATGGACTTTTCTGCTCACCTGGTTAATCAGGGACTTGAGATCCTTGAATATTGTTGGTTTGCCCTACTCTTAGAGATTTCACGTCAATTGCATGGTCAATGCTTAGTCTCAGGCGCATGTAAGTCTGGGTTGCTCTGTAGTGGTGGCAGCCAGATAGAGTGTGCAAGGAACCCTCCGAATGCCTGCACATTGAGAGAAAGGAGGCATAGGGGATCTGGGTACCACTGACTGAATAAGGAGGATGAAAGGACTGGGCATGCCAATCTCCTCACCTCTGCTCACCTCCCTCCCATTGGTACCCAGACCTAGAGAACTACTTTCAAAGTCTGTGTTCTTATCATTAAGTCAAGTTGCCTTCATTATACTATTGCTAAGAGGTAATAAGAGAGTATTCAGCATATATTCTGGTATTGTAGCCAACTTGACCATGGGCTAGTGGTAATAAATGTTAACCAAGCAGCTGTCCAAGGCCAAGTGGTTTAAAGGCCAGGGTTGGGTTCCATCAGAGCAGATCTAAGGTTATTTAATGAAAGCCAAATAGCTAAATATTAGGCCATCACGTATATGGACAACTCCATTCAAGGATACAAAGGCAAACTATTGGGTTGATGGAATATAGAGTTGATATTTCAGTGAGAACAAGTACAAGAGCAGTTCACTAAGAAGTTTTAGGCAATTTTCTCAAACACTGGTGATTGTAAGATAGGTGCATGGGTCTACCTGGCTCAAAGGGTACAATGGTCTTCCATGAAGATGTACGAGATGACTTCAATCAGAGGAGCCATTCACAAGTTCTGCCAGTCAGTGCCATGGTCACCTAAAGAATAAATGACAATGAGAATTTTGCTTTTTGGAGTTTTTATTTAATATTTACAGCAGCTTTTTACATCTTTAATACTTTGGTTTTTCTTCCTTTTTCCCTTTAATTGTGATAAACACCAATCTCATTTGGTCAGTTAGTTCATAGTCTTTCTTCCATTTTCTGGGTCCACCTTAGGTTAGTATTATGCTCTAATTAATTATATGTATGATATATCTCTAAAGCTACTGCCCAAATTGCTTCTACCTGATTAGCTATACTATTCCATGACTCTCTGACCAATTCTGTCCTTGAGTTTTTTCACGACTTTTTGTTCCCTTCTTCCTGATTCTCGGATTTGCAGTTTTGTCTGCTACTTGGCCCTCTGTACACCTACTGCGCGTCTTCCTTGTGGTAAACAGGGTTGAGACTTGAGGGGTTTTCCTTTCTTCAGACCCTCCACCGCATCAAAGTTGGAGCCAAAGCTCAGTTGTGGTCAAAACTCAGTTAACTAAAAGTTTACAAAGGGCAACAATTCACCATTCAAAGATTTGCTTTGGTCTTTGTGTGAGAAGGGGGAAGTGAGGATGTGGGCAGTGAGCTGTGGTGCCATCTTGATGTCTTGTCTCATGTTTTCCTGTTAGCGTGTTGTTGCTTCAGTTCCTGTAGCTGTAAGCAGCAGTGATTGGGAGAGGAGTTAAGCTAGTATACTTTTTCCTTCAGTAAATGATTCCTTTCTAGGATGTTACTGACATGTCCCTTCATACCTTTTCCCATGCTGCTCCCTCTACCAGGAGTGCTCTTACGACTCCCCCTTGTCTCATCCCCAATATCTCCTCTTTAGGAAGTAGTCTCTAGTTCCTCTAAACGTGGGGTCAGTAAATATCTTCTGTAAGAACTAGATAGTAAATATTTTAGGCTTTATAGGCCAAGGCGACGAGAGTGCTATATAAGGTCTCTGTCCCAATGATTCAACTCTAACGTTGTAGTGCAAAGGCAACCATAGACAGTAGACAAATGGGAGTGGCTGTACAACAACAAAACCGTGTTTACAAAGGCAGGCAGTAGGTTAAATTTCTCCCATAGCTGATGGTTTGCTGACCGCTGCTTTACTTAGATATTTCTTCTCCAACCTAATTATTCATGCCTCCATTATCGTATTAGTTCTGTAAGTTTACCTCTGCCAGAATATGAGCACTGGAGGCAGGTATCCTGTCTTCATATCTCTCTGAACTGAGCAAAACTGAGCTCCTAATGGGTACTCTATAAACATTTCTGGAAGAAAGTGGGGAAGAAAAGTAGAAAGGGGTGGGATCCTAATTAAGGAGGAAACAGAATCATGCAAATCCTCCACTGATATGCATCTTCCCATCTTCCCCTAGTGACATGATCAGGTGCTTTTATAAAATGACTATTTTGGGCTCTTCCAAAAAGTTTGACTTCAGCAAGCTTACTTATGTCTTTTTTTCCCTCTTATTCTTCCAATTTTCAGCTGAAGAATTTCTCTCTCTCTCTCTCTCTCTCTCTCTCTCTCTCTCTCTCTCTCTCTCTCTCTCTTTTTTTTTGCAACCTTGCTTTTGGAGATTCATATATGTGGTAGCCAGTCTTTAAGATGGGACCCAATAATCCTTTCCTCCTCATATTCATGTTCCTGCCCACACTGAGTAGGAATGACCTAGGTAACCGATAGGATATGGTGAAAATAAGGTTGTATGAAATCTCAGGCAAGTCATAAACAGTAATGTAGGTTTTGCCTTGTTCTGTCTTGGATCACTCTCTCTGGGGGAAACTAGTTTCTATGTCCTGAAAACCTATGTCAAGCAAATCTATGGAGACGTCCATGGGGCAAAGAAGTGAGGCTTCCTGCCAACAGCCTTGTGAGTGAGTCATCTGGAATTGCATCTTTCTTTCTCAATTAAGCCTTTAGATGACTGTAGACCACACAGCTTTGAAGAGGACCTCCTAACAGTCATAGGAGCTGCCCCTATACCTATGGTGTTTGAATGGAACATTCAAGTTCGAAGCTCTAGGACTGGGCTCTATATATATGATTTGATATAAAGAGCATCTCAGCCCCACATTGTGACTTGCTCACCAAGAGTCTTTCATTGCAATGGTCACGAGGGAAGGAGCTTTATTAACTGATAAAGCAGACAAAGCTGTTAACACTTCCTGAGAAGTAACCATGAAGGCCTGAATTCTAACTTTCATAGAAGTAATCAATTTCATTATATCCAAGTTAATATATTCATTCAATTTCTTTTTTTTTAAATTTTTTTTAACTCCTCTTACTATCATTCCCGATTTCATTATATATTCTCAGGCTACAATGGCAATCATTCATTCAACATATAGTTTTTGAAGGCCTACAATTTGCCTGGCATCAATCTAGGTGTTAGGGATACAGTGGTGAACAAAGTGGACAAAAGTCTCTACCTTTAAGGAAATTAGTGGTGGGAGATAGACAGTAAGAAAAGAATTAAAATATAGGTAAGTATATATGTCAGATGACGGATGGGGGGAAATTAAGCAGGGAAGAGGGACAAGGAATACCAGATTAGGCAGAGTTGCAACTTTAAATGAGATAATGAAGAAATAAATACCTCAGAAAGAAACACCTGAACAAAAGCCTGAATAAAGTGGGGGAGTGTGTCAATCAGCTTGGGCTGCCCCCCCCCAAAAACCCATAGACTTGAGGGCTTAAATAACAGAAATTTATTTTCTCACACTAATGGAGGCTGGAAATCAGAGATCAGAGTGTCAGCATGGTCAGGTTCTTGTAAGGGCTCTTTTCTTGGTTTGCAGACAGATGCCTTTTTATTGTATGCTCACATGGCCTTTCCTCAGTGCATGCATATATATATATATAGAGAGAGAACACGCTTTCTGGTGTCTCTTCCCATATGGACACTAATCCTATTGGGTTAGGGATGTGGATGACTTCATTCAACCTTAATTACCTCCATAAAGGTCCTATCTCCAAATAGGAGATTATAGTGGGGGTTAAGGCTTCAGTGCATGAATCTGGGGGGATACAGTTCAGTCCATATCAGGGAGTCAGTAAGTAATGCAGATAGATATCTGGAGGAAGAATGTTTTAGGCAGAAAGTTTTATCCAGAGATATGTTGGGGAGTTGACAGCATATATTAATAGATGATATTTAAAGACAGCAGATTGGATGAAATCACCAGTATGGTGAACGCAGAGAAGAGAAACAAATCCAAAGTCTGAATCCTGGTATACTCCAATGTTTAGAGGTAGGAAAGATGAAAAGGATCCAGCAAAGGAGGCAGAGGAGCAGTAAGTCAGCAGGGTAGGGAGAAAAACAGGAGGATGTGGTATCCCAGAAGCCTAGTGAGGAAAGTACTTTATAGTATTTCAAGAAGGAGGGGATGGGTGCTGTGTCACACAGGATGAAGGTTCAGTCTTGACCATTGGACTTACAACATGAATGTCACTGGTGACCTAACCAAGAACAATCTCAGTGGAATGGTAAAGGCAAAAGCCTGATTGGATTGCATTCAAGAGAGACTAACAGAGAGAAATTCCAAACATTGAGTAGACAAGCAACAAAAGAAAAAATAGATAAATTGGATTATATGACTATATCAAAATTAAAACCTCTGGGCTACAAATGATAGCATCAAGAAAGTGAAAAGAAAACCCACAATATGGGAGAAAGTATTTATCAATAATATATCTGATAAGGGACTGGTATCTAGAATATATTTTTAAAAACTCTTACAACTCAATAATTTACAAAACCAATTTTTCAAATGTGCAAAGGATTTGAATAGATATTTCTCCAAAGAAGATATGTAAATGGCCAAAAAGCACTTGAAAAGATACCCAACATCATTAGACATCTAGGGAAATGCAAATTAAAACCACAATGAGATACCACTTCACATGAACTCAGATGGCTATAATCAAAAAGACAGATACAGGTTGAGTATCCCTTACACAAAGTGTTTGGGACCAGAGGTGTTTCAGATTTTGGATATTTTCAAATTTTGGAATATTTGCATATACATAATGAGATATCTTGGGGATGGGACTCAAGTCTAAACATGAAATTCATCTGTTTCATATATACCTTATACACAGAGCCTGAAGGTAATTTTATTTTCCCCTTGGAGACACTGAATAAACTATGTGTTGTGAGCCTGTGTTTGACAATGACCCATCACATAAAATCAGGTGTGGAATTTTCCACTTATGGTGTCATGTTGGTACTCAAAAACTTTCGAATTTTGGAGCATTTCAGATTTTGGATTTTCAGATAAGGGATGCTCAACCTTTAATAACAAGTGTTGGTGAGGATGTGGAGAAATTGGAACCCTCATACATTGCTGGCAGGAATGTAAACGGTGCAGTAAATGGTGCTTTGGAAAACAGTTTGGCAATTCCTGAAAAAATAGAGTTACATTATGACCTAGTAATTCCACTTCTCGGTATGTACACAAGGGAAACAACATGTGTTCACACAAAAATGTGTAGGTGAACATGAATGTTCATAGCAGGATTATTTATAAACAATCCAAATGTTCATTAACTCCTGAATGGATGATTGAAAGTAGTGTATCTATTCAGTGGAATATCATTGAGAAACAAAAAGGAATTAAGTACTGATACATGCTCCAACATGGATGAACCTGAAAACATGCTAAATGAAAGAATCCAGTCACAGCTGGGAGGCTGAGGCAGCAGGATCACTTGAGTCCAAGAATTTGAATCTACCCTGGGCAACTTAGGATGACCCCCGTCTCTTAAAAAAAAAAATCCAGTCACAAAAGACCACATACTGTAGGATTCCATTACATGAAAATCTCAGAATAGGCAAATCCATAGAGACAAAAAGATCTGTGGCTGTTCTATAGGATGGCGAGTGACTAATGGTCAGGGGTTTTCTTTTGGGGATGATAAAATGTTCTAAAATTGTGATGGTTGGCTGGGCGCGGTGGCTCACGCCTGTAATCCTAGCACTCTGGGAGGCCGAGGCGGGCGGATCGCTCAAGGTCAGGAGTTCGAAACCAGCCTGAGCAAGAGTGAGATCCTGTCTCTACTATAAATAGAAAGAAAGAAATTAATTGGCCAACTAAAGATATATATATAGAAAAAAATTAGCTGGGCATGGTGGCGCGTGCCTGTAGTCCCAGCTACTCGGGAGGCTGAGGCAGAAGGATTGCTTGAGCCCAGGAGTTTGAGGTTGCTGTGAGCTAAGCTGACGCCACGGCACTCAGTCTAGCCTGGGCAACAGAGTGAGACTCTGTCTCAAAAAAAAAAAAAAAATCAGACATAAGATTTTCAAAAGGCACAGCAGTCTGTGCTCACCTAAGATAGGAAGTAACACTGTGTTATGTGTCAACCCCCAGCCCCTCCAGATACCACTACATGCCAGTGAAACAGCTGCTGATTTTCACTAGGGATGACCACAAGACACAAAAAAACTCTGGAATTAGATTCAGTCTCCTTGCCTGAGCTGAAGGTAGGTGCAGAGAAGGGAAATTCAATGTATTGAGCTACCAACTGCAGTAGGTGATTACATCCCAATGTCGAATTCCTCAATGTTTCTATGCTACAGACATTGTTGTCCCCATTTTAAAGTAGAGAAAACTGAAGTTTGGAACACACATGAAGATCAAGTTCATTGGTGAAGGCACTGCAGGGATGCCTTCCTTTCCTCCCAGCACGTTTGCTCTGTGCCCACAGAGGTGTGTCAGTGCTGCTCTTCCCCACTCCCACTGTGATCATTTCCACTCGTTACTCATCTACTTCCTTAGCTCAGAATGCCTACCTCTTCCTGTCCACGCTGCCAACTCCTTTCTCTACTGCAAGGTCTAGCTCAAGACCCAGCTCCTCACAGAGCACTTCCTAGCCCACATTGCATGTCTTTCTTCTCTGGCCAATTTCCACAGCACATGCACCAACTCTCCTGATTTCTCAGGGATTGTTTCTTATCAGTCTATGGTGTTTATCATGCTTTATTCTGTTTAGCATTGTGTTTGGCTTTGCCTCCTCATCCAAAGCCCTGCTTCCTTAGGTTAGGGTTGCTGTCTTTTTATTCTTCTTTCTATTTCCTAATTCCATGTGAGACACTTATTTACTCCTGGTAAATTCTTGATTGTTTAGAATTCCCAAAGACAAATATAAGCAGTTTTTTCTGCACTTGTGCCTTTCTGACTCACTGATGGCCATATGTGTCCTAGTCTGTGAAATATAAACCTTGGAAAGCCTGCTTCAGGGATGTCTGAAATAGTTTAAATAATTCTTTCTCGACTCCTCTGCTCATGGGACACCTGGAAACCTTGTTGCCTCATCTCTACCCAAGCAGAGGGACATCTTTTTCCAATATTTGAAGTCCCCAAGGACAGTATAGATGTCGAACATTGCGCTGAATAATTGTTGCAGTTTTAAAAAATAAGCAGAACTAAAGCAAATTTCTCCTTCATATTCGAGCCTCACTGTTCTCTATCTCTTCCATCATATCTTTGGCCAGAGTAGTTCATGCACGGTTTCTCCCGCCCTCTTTCCTCCCTTCCTCCCGCCCGGTCCATAGTGGGTGCTCCCACCTGCATCCCCTTCTGTGCCCAGGAGCCACTGTCTGCTGGTGCAGACCCTTTACTCCCTTCCATTCTCTGCCACACTAAGGTCACTTCATCAAACTAAAGCTCATTAAAGGAAAAGGCAGAGAAGCGATTCAGCATCCTGACCCCAGATATTCTAGCTGAAAAAGCCCTTTGCCTTTTATATTTCAACCTGAATAGGTGTATGACTCAGTAGTGGAAGGATTTGTAGCTGACACTCAATAGAAGCTGCTCTCGAATTTTGACAAATCCCATCTTGAGCCAAGAAGAGAAACAGATATTGATCCTAAGTGTACCTAATTCATCTCTGCACTTGTAATCCCAAAAGAAAATGCCTTCTATGACCAGAGGGCAGTCAATATTTTTTCCATCTTGTAAAATAAATAGCAGTTATTTTGGTGTGTCTTCATGCGTCTGGGGCACCAGAAGTAAACAAAGAGTTGATTTTTCCTCTTTCTACAGCAGAGTTTTATAACTACTGGGTCCCTTGTATGGACTAATTAAAACTATATCAAATAATTTGGATTGATGAGTGACTAGGGGTGACTTTATTATACTTTGCCCACATTAATGAGGAAACCTCATTCCCCAGGCTGGGGAGTGGTGCATCTGCTGAGACTCAGCTGGAGACATGCAATAAATTGCAAGAGAATTCACTTTAGGGGACTCTCTTTGACTCCAGCAGTATTACAGTTTCAGCCACACTGGGGAGGTGTTCAGACCAGCCAGGGGTCTACTTGCAAACATGGTTTTATTTATTGTCCTTCCTCTCCTTTACCTGTGAGACTAGACTTAGTTATGGGAGAACTTCCAGAGGGTCAACAGGTCAGGCCAGATAGAGAACTGTTTTGTTCCCACAATCACTCTGTATATTCTCAACCCAAATGGAGGGTCACAAGTTGTTGAAAATACTGAAAAACTGATTTGTGTCTATATTGATCTGAGCCCCACATCATTTCCCAACCAAGTCAGGTCAATTCCAACAAATGAGCACAGAATCTTTTGGAAATGACGCACATCAAACACTGTGCCTACATGTGGGCAAACCATCTGCTCAATTTCAGTTTTTTTTTCTTGCCCATTAATAATGGTTTTAGTTATTATATCTGACTAGTTCACTCAGATAAGCCAGCCTCCTAGCTTCTTATTAAGAACCATACCAGAAATCAAATTTAGGTTACTCAAGGTTTTGAAGGAGAATTAATTTCAAATTACAAACCATTTGAGTTTGCTAATCAAAAAGAACCATCTAGATTTTCCACAAAATTTTCTCCCAGTATCCTGTTAGAATGGAATAGAAGCCTCACACAGAGAAGCAATTCTGATTTTCTCATAATCTGCCAGATCCATTGGGTTCTGGGCAAACCACTCATCACAACACAATGATCAAATGTTTGGGAATTTTATGCACGTTTTTTCACACTCTAGCCAAACCAGCCTGTTTCTTTTTTCTGCCATGGGCCACAGACTCTCCCACTTACACTGCTGTCTGTTCCTGGAATGCCCTCTCTGCCATCAGTTCACATGGAAAATGGTGTCCCAGCTGGTTTTCCCAAGGCCCCCATAAGTAGGTGTGCAGACCCTGCACCCCAGCTCTGGGAAGTTTTCTCTGAAGGAGTGGAAGGTTCAGGTCCCAGACTCATCCTGCCCATTCACGTGGAGATGAGTGGAAAATACGCTCGGCAAAATGACACAAGATTCTTTCTAAGAGCATAACATGTCTACCTAACATTAATTTATAACTCAATATTGATAACCTTAGTAGAAATGTGAGAGCCAAAAAGTCATTAATACAAATGGGCAAGCAACACATTTAAATGAAAGAATATAATTTGATGAGGAGTTAGAAGCCTTGGTAACTATCATTAGCCTTGGCCCAAAGTAACTCTGTGTCCTTGGTTAAGTCATTTAATGTTTCACAGTTTCAGTGTCCTCATTGTCAATGAGGGGGTTGGGATTAGATGGCCTTGAAGCCACCCTGCTGCTTTAATATTCTATGAGTCAGTATCTCAAAGGCATGTAAATAAACCGTTTGGGAAGATTTACATTGTTTTCCTTATAACTATAATGCAGAAATAGAGATACTGGGCTTATCTCAGCATGGTTAAAATTCAAGAAATATCAAGCTTATGTTGTGAATCTCCCTAGTGGATCAAAGCATTTACCAAGGTTCTTCTTCAACACTTTTATCTTCTAGGGTCCCAGAGATGAAAAAAAAAAGTGATGCATGTTGGCAAAACAAATACTCTTACAATTCAAATTGTCTGTGACATTACACTTCCTAACATAGCTAATGTACTGATATGCTTATATTACATGCACATATTCATGATCATGGGTGCTTATATTACAAAAAAAAATAATAACCTCAATGATGGTCTTATCTGGTCCCTTCTTTTAGAGATGAGACTATAAAGCCACAGAGAAGCGAAGTTGCCTAAAGCCACTTAAGTAATTAAAAATTTTTGAGATCTGAATGGCTTAGCTGCCACTCACTTAATCCTTTATTTTGTTTCCTCCCGCAATTCTACAGGAGACACACATTGTAAGCATACAATCATTTATATCATTGAGGTAACACAGAAACATGTCTTCATTAATTCTATTTGTACACTCACCAATTAGAAATGCATTCTTAAGACCCATGCAGAAATATTAAAGATCTTCCACAGATTTTCGACCTCCTCAATCTGTCTAGGAACCTGGCATAACCAATCACACCTGGCTTGTAATTTATCCAAAGTCATGTAGCATACTTAGGGCAAACCTAGATTTCTCTCCTACCTGGATATTCTCAGAGTTGGGCCTGGAGCATGGGGCTTTAAGTTCTCAGTCCTATATAAACAACTTTCATCACTTTTCCGACATCTCAGCCAGTCTCTGCTTGCATACGTCCAATAAATGGAATCCACCACCTGCTGAAATAGCCTATTCTGCCATAAGAATGTTGCTTCTGATTTTGACCTTAGATTCTCTGTCACTGCCACTCCTCTGTCCTAGCCTGTCCTCTGCCTCCTTGTGTAGTGCCACCGCACCATGAATGACACCCCTATGTATTTGAAGATGGCCACAAGTTTCCTGCCACGCCACCTGCCAGTCTTTGATTATCAGGCTCAGCTTTCCTATGCCATTCTCCCTTTCATTCTTCACACCATGTTTCCCCTCCTTTGGGTATTTCTTGTTGTCCTTGGGAAAACACTGTGCCTCAGATAGAACACGATTTCCTAGATGTTCTCTGATCAGTGTAGAGTGTAAGGGAGCTGTTATTCACCATGAACAGAATACTGCTTTTCCATCAAGCACAGAGACTCATCAGTTTTCACTTATTGCTTTGTTAAGGGGTGATGAATTTGCTCAATCCTTCCCTTGGTTTCTCAGCAGAAGGCAGGCAGAGGAGCAATGGGCTTGATTTCAAGAATCTCTTTCCTGCTAGAACACTGAAGAGCTTGTCAATATCTTTTCTAGGTGCGGTTTGTCAAACCGATATTCCAATAGACAGCCATTAGCACCTCACCTTATGCTTCAGAATCACATTTGGGGGAATTTACTTTGACTGATCGTAGCTTGCATGAATCATTTGGTTCTATGAATCCAATCTTATGTTTCAAAAACCATTTCCTATCAGTGATAATGTGTGCACCCCTTGCTCATACTGATTTGCAAAGAGCAGTGTAGAAAAAAAATCCTTCGATTTTCTTTGAGTCTATCTAAAGGAAAGAACAATCTCTCAGCCCACCTCTCCCCCACCCCAATAAGAGCCAGAAAATAAAAGATATCACATCTCCTAAGAAATCTGATGAAAGTAAATTGTCACTCTATTGACATATTGAGATGGCAAATTGCATAGTGGGCTTCCCAGGCCCCAGCAATATAGATGTTTTTCTTCCTAGGAATGCATCTGATTTGGGAAGTTTATTGTCCTATAGTTTGGAATGTGGTGATCAGTCAGATAAAATCATCAAAGGTAGAGTAACTCTGATTCTTGTATTTTCATCAGAGCACCAAAGAAAGATAAAATTCCTAAGCAGAGGAGATTCAAGGATATAATTTTCTTCTACAGGAAGAATAGTAATATAGGCGAGAGACATAGTTTAATAGACCAAAAGAAAAAATCCAATTGATGACAATAACAATAGATTTTATAGGAAAATATGTGATAAGAAAGAAATATGCATTGTTTGGGACACCTGTAGTTAATTATTGCAGCTAACGACATTAAAATCAGTTTCTTTGCTCATATATCTTCATAGACTGTTTGGCAATATTAAATGACAAAGGCTTAATAATCAAAAGTACTGAGTTAGCAAATGTTTTCTAATTTTAATAACTTCTTGTTGTAATTACCAAGTCTTAGAGTGAAATGATTTAATTAGAAAGTAATCAAGAAGTGTCTACTGTTAATTGAAGGAATTATAAAAGATCTACATTTTTAATATATTTCTGGGGTAATAAAATTAGAGTTTACCATAATTATTTTTAAACCACCTTGATGAGGAATGTTAGATGTGGGACAAAGGATTTGATATTTCTAAGAGTGGTACCCATCATTGAGAACACAATAGGATTATAAGATCTCATCCTTCTTGTCTGAGAAATAACAGTAATAATAATAATAATAGGAACAATAATAACAGTTAATATTTATTGAGAACTTACCACCTGTCAGGAAGTGACTGAGAGCAGAAGCCATGTCTGTTTTATTCACTAGTATATCCTCCGTGCACATAATAACCACTCAATAAATAATTTGAAGTCATGTTGAATGAACACAATGAATAACCAGAAATAAGAGACTGTGTTGGTGTCCCCAATTTCAGTTTTAGTGACATTGGTCTGCTTACTCACTCTTATCATCAGAACCCTCCTGTTGGCACATGTTCTTTGGTGGTGAGGAGACTTATTAATACTTTACCTGAATTCCTGAGTATAATACACATTTCTACATACATCTAGTTTGGGTCAAGTAGAAAAGACATTGCCACAGACTCTAGCAGGCAAATTTCACTGTCTGCCAATCCTTATCTATCCTCAATTACTTGTATTAATAGGTATTTGCAGGATGGAAGCAAAGGAAATAGAACTCAAAGGCAAGGGAGGAAATGAGGGGAAACAAAGAGAAGTTAATGTCAAGTCCATGAAAGCAGAAGTGGTTCTCCTGAATATTACAAAGATAAAATCATTTCGCTTCATACCGGTGATGTGGAGTCGAGGAGATGAGATATGCCTTTAAGTATTTAACTATACAAAGCAATCATTTTCATGGGCACTGGAAAATTCAACTCTTTACTAAACCCACCCATCTCTTGCTGTCCCTCCCAGGCCCATCACTGTGGTATACCTGCCTTGCCATCCACAGTCTTTAGCCACACTGAATTACCAGGACTTAATAGTTATCTGGGGTTTAATGACTCTTCTGTGCGTCTTGGACCATCAACTCCTCCTGGATTCTCATTAATCCCAGGGGCAATGGCTTAGACCACGATCATTATTGCTTTAACAAACACTTCCAGGGTATGACGAGAGTGACTTTCCATTTATCTTCTCTGGAAATTCATTCTGCAGAAGTGACACTGTCAGCTTAAGAGACACAAGCCATTGTCTTGAAGCTAAAAAAATAAAAAAGATATTATTGCTCTCTGTACTTATTATATTGAAAGACAAAAGCTAATTAAATGTTATAGTTCCTGCCTTCCTGGAGACAGAGAAATGCTGACCAACTTTCTTTAAAAAGAGTTTTGTTAACACTGTGAGGAGACATTTGGCCTTTATACAGGTAAAAGTTAGTGGGAGGATAAGAGGAATATGGGAGGTAGATAGTGATGAATTGCTACTCTAGAAGAGTTAGTATTTCAAAGAATGCAAAATTTAACTGACTAAACCAAGGAACAAATGAATTAAATAACCAATATCTATCCATTTACAAATGTCTGTGTTTGTCATTGAGTTTTAACTTTAGGTTTTTAGACTCAACTTACAAAAGCTATTGATTCACTTACTAGAAAACAAAAAACAAATGAAAAGCTAAGCTCACAATTCATGTGCAGTGGCACTAGGTAGCAGAATTTACCTCAGCCATATACATTTGCTGTGACTCATCAAAGATCCAGATTACAATAAGAAACTTTATAGTGCATTATTATTAAAGAATATATTAAAATAGGCTAATATAAATAAAAAATGGACAGTATGTTCAAACATGCACTTTGAGAGTAACATTTAAGCAAAAATAAGTCCAATATATAATTGCATACTTCTATACCAACTCCCAGTATTTCCTTCTTAGACAGAAAATTCCTTCCTTATCTAATTTCAGAATCCCAACATTCTGTACTATGCCAATGTTACTTTATTTGGAACCAAAAAATTTGTAGATTCCATCAGAGTTGTTTGTTGTAAAGTTTACCTTCAGTGTATATTCTCTCATTTAACAGTAGCCTGATTGCTGACTATAAGGGGTAGACTTTTCTCTGCTTTCTTCCTTCCTCTTTTCCAAATATTATTTTTTCTTAGTACTGAAGAAGCAGGAAGGAGAGTTTTCTACTGCCATTGCCCTCACATTACCTAACGTGCAATATGGGAGAGGCCATGCAATGTCTATGGATGTCCCTGTCTTCGAGGAGTCTTAAAGCATAAAGGGGAGGCTATATTAGAAGATTGTTAAGGTCCCTTATGGTTTAAGAGTGTATGATTCAAGAGAAGAAAGTATGTATTCACCTTTCTCTTTTTAGAAGAGAACCATTTCTTCTGTCCGTTTTCTAACATGTTAGATGGATACTACCGTGACTTCTTCTTATCCTGGTATGATGCTTTGAGATCAATCCCTCACCCATCCAGCAAGTTCTTGATATTGAGTTTTCAGAAACTCTTTTCAGAAATAGTTTTCAAATGTTTATCCCACTTTAGTATAACAATCTATGAATGTGTTTTCTCTATATTTCTCAAACCACATTAGATCAGGGTACACAGTGCTTTGTATTTTGATTCCATTATTGTGCTGGTAATCGGCAATGAATAAATATATGTGGGCTCTATGTACATAAAAAATTAAGATGAGTAAGACTATTTAAACATTTGGGAATTGGGAGAAGCATAAATTTTGTCTCCACTTGGCCAAATATTAATATGATCATATAGAAGTATTCTTTGCATCTTGGTGGAGGTAAGATAAACAACAGCAAAAGAATGCTGCTTTCAATACTTGTATATAAAGTTATGGAAGCCATCTTTCAAACAGGAAAGTTTTCTTAAACAACAGAGCCATATTGGATTATTGAAGAAAAATTAAGAATTTGAGAAGAGGACTAAATCCTTAGTTTAAAGAGGTAATTTCAAGAATTGTAACTTCTGAACACATCCTGTGAGACCATATTTCAGGAGTCTATTTTACGTTAGGATCCTGAACTAAAAGGGCTGCTGGAATTTACCTGTACAAGCATTGGAGGTGATGGTTCTCAGATTGCTTTTCATGTCTGTATTTTAGCATGCTGGAGGGGAGAAAATCCAGGGAATTTCTCTCAGTTGCACCTTTATATCTTCTAGTTGCACTTTTTTTTTCCAGTTAATGTCCCTTTCCATTCCTTTGACATCAAATGTGTTTTGACTTTTCTACCCAAAGTATAAGAATGCATGCTTCCTTGTTTCCTAGAGATTTTTCTAATCTTTGAAGTTCCACTGCCTGGCAGAAATAGGTAAACTCTTTGTAAAACATCTTCAAGTTTATCAAGGAAAGCTATTGTGCAAAAAACATAATTTTAAACCTTTTCTCAAAGAAATTGCTGAAATTATCCATCTTTTGTCTAAGTCCAAAGTGGAATGATTGGTGTTTTAAAAGCAAAATGTATTCAGCTGTCACCAAAGTGATGTAATACAATCTTCCCACTTTCAGAAAAGTGTACAATATAGAATTTATCTGAAATGCACTTTTGGTCATAATGGAGAACATTTCTCCACATCTGAATTTTCCAAGAAAAAAGCATTTTGAACAAATTTGAAATAATCCAACAGCTATTTGTAAGGGTGAGGTAGGCCCAAGCAAATATATTTCAATAATATGAATTAATTTTAAAATTACCACATGCAGGTGTATGCATTTACATAATTTAGCTTAAAATGTGAAGGGAATAGAGAGGATGAACACAGTCATGCTTATCAAATCCCAGACACCTACACCAAGAGCCCCCAATTTAGCAAACTAAACAAGAATGCATTGCGTTGGCTGCAAAGGTATTGACCTTCTTACTCTAGCTCCACATTTGTCTAGGGTGCATTAATCAGCCATTTGATAGCCACTTCCCTGACTGCTGTGTAGACAGTGACAACAGCTAAACTAAGGGTGTCATTTGGCCTATGAACATGGTGACCGAGGCCATGATCATCAGATTCTCGGTGGCATAACCTGGCCTACTAAACATGGGTAGATTCTTAGAAGCTACCTCAGCTCTGGGCTGCCCAGAGGACAGACAAATAAACTTTAAGAATACAATTAGAATTCTAAAGCACAGTGTGCCTTTTCCATTCTCTTGCCCTAAACACCATCCCTTCTGTGTCACACTACCAGTGCCCACACTGCTCATTTAACCCAAGTCAGTTGGTGGTCATTTACTGTTGAAAGAATTCATGAGTCTGGAGGAGTCTGAGAGGGTGACTATTAAATTGAAGCTCACAGATGTAGGTTTCCTGTTCATTTCAGGCAATGTGCTCCCTCATGGGGTCTATTGCTTCGAATTGCTGAATGAGCAGTTTTGCTGTGCCTTTGCCTACTTTAGGCCCAGGGCACTCTGTGGTTTTTCAAGGGCATCAGTTTGATGAAAGCTTCAAGAAGCTCTTTGAAGGAAAATAGAATTATGCTTTCCGTTGTTGGAGAATATGAGTGAGGCAGACACGTTAGGGAATAAGAGACTTCAGGGCTAGTGAGTTTTCATCGTTAGAGAGCTGAGCTTTGTCACAGTCCTATGTGCCATTCAGTGAAAGGGTAGTGGAGCTGCGTTGTGCATTCAGTGAAGAAATGTATCCTTTCTTACATATTTTTTCAGAGATTTGATCCATTGGTATGTTAAGCTTGAGCTTTATGCTCAATTATGTAATGATAATAATGCCTTACACTTATTTAGATTAGGGTTTTTCTACCTCCCCCCGTTGACATTTTGGACCAGATAATTTTGTATAGAAGAGGACTGTCCTGAGCATTGCAGGATATTAGCAACATCCTTGGCATCTATTCATTAGATGCTAGTAATACCACCTTGCAGTGATGACAATCAAAAAATCCATCTCCAGATACTGCCAAGTGTCCCCTGGCAGGTGGGGAGTGGGGTAGTAGGGGCAAAATTGACTCCTGTTGAGAACTACTGATCTAGATGTTTTAACTTTTCAAAGCACTTTTATATCACATCAGATTCTTATGACAAGACTGTGAGGAGAAGTATTGTTATCCCCACTGGACAGGAAAGGAAGAAGTGTAGATCCCCTGAGCTTTAGGCTCTGAGCTCCATAAAAACACTCTATGGCTACTGCCTGAGGCATAATGCCTGCTATGCATATGTGTACTCCATAGAAAGTTGAGTTAATATACTTAGTTACAGGGTTGAAATGTAAGCCTAAAAAGGTAAAAAGAAAAACAGAAGTGAAAATATGCTCACATTAAAATAATTTTTCTTCTGCTTAAGACTAGACTGGTGTTCTACTGGTTCCACCAGATACTCTGCCAAAAAGAGAAATGTTATACACTGATTCTTGATCATGTATCATGTGCCTACAGTAAAGCAACTTGTTTAATTGCTTTTATTATTTTTGAGAAGTTTAAATACATAAACAAGGCACAAAGACAACATGATAGACTCTACCACCTTGAATTACTAAATATTAGCAACTTAAAATTTTGTTTCACGGTGAACATGTGGAAGGGAGGGCCATGCTTGAAATGTAGTTGGGGATGGGAATTAGGGGTCTCAATAGGGGAAAGGAAATCTTCTAAAACTGTTTTATGTGAATAGCTGTACAACTTGGTAAATTTACTAGTAATCATTTAATTGTACACTTAAAATGGAGTAATGGCATGATATGTAAATTATACTTCAATAAAGTTGTCTTAAAAAATAATTTTTAAATTGAAAAAATATAAGGAAAGAAATGCATAGGGTAGAAGTCTCTTTGCTTCCATCCCAGATCTGTCCTCTCTTCCAATCTGATACTATCATGAATTTGATGTGTACCCCTCAGGTTCAAGTTTTATTTTACTGTATAAATATATACTTAAATATAAATATATATTCATGAACAATACATACTATTGTAGCTTTGTGTGCAATATTTTAAATTTATAAAAGTACAATGTATCATATTGTACTTATAACTTTTTAACTTATGATTTTGAGATATATATCTATCTTTCTATATATCTATCATGTATTTATTTGTCTCATTTAATATGCAATTCTTAACAAAATGCCAATGTCATTTTTCATAGTATTAGAAAAAAATCCTAAAATTCATATGGAACCCAAAAACAACCCCAATAGCCAAAGCAATCCTAAGCAAAAAGAACAAAGCTGGAGGCATCACATTACATGACTTCAAATTACATTACAAGGTTATAGTAACCAAAATAGCATGGTACTGGTACAGAAGCAGACACATAGATCAAAGGAACAGAATAGATAACTCCAAATAAAGCCACGTACCTACAGCTAACCAATTCTTGACAAAGTCAACAAAAACTTTTATACACTTGGGAAAGGATACCCTATCCAATAGATGGGGCTGGGAAAATTGGATTGCCATATGCAGAAGAATGAAACTGGATCCTTATCTCTCACCACATAAAAAATTAACTCAAGATGGAATAAAGGCTTAAATGTAAGACCTGAAACTATAAAAATACCAGAAGAAAGCCTAGGAAAAAACTCTTCTGGATATTGGTCTAGTTCTAGGCAATGAACTCATGATGAAGACCTCAAAAGCAAATGCAACAAAAATAAAAATAGACAAATAAGACTTAATTAAACTACTTCTGTACAGCAAAAGAAAGAATCAGCAGAGTGAACAGACAACCTGTAGAATGGGAGAAAATATTTGCAAACTATGTATCCAAAAAGGACTAATATCTAGAATGTACAAAGAACTCAAACAACTCAACAAAAACAATAACTAAAAACAAATAACCCAATTAAAAAGTAAGAAAAAAATATTAACAGTCATTTCTCAAAAAAAGACATACAAATAGTCAACAAGCACATGAAAAAATGCTCAACATCACTAATCATCACAGAAATGCAAATTAAAACCACAATGAGATACCATCTTACATCAGTCAGAATGGCTGCTATTAAAAAAATCAAAAAATAGCAGATGCACCCTCTAAACAGGGAATCAGCAGCCAGACGAGTGCTTAAAATGTTGCTAGTCTGAACTGCAATGTGCTATAAGTGTAAAACAGACGCCAGATTTCAAAAACATTACAGAGGAAAAATGTAAACTATCTCAGTATTTTATATTGATTACGTATTGAAATGATAGTATTTGGGATAAATTAGATTAAATAAAATACCTTATTAAATTTCAAAAAAAAAAAAAGCAGATGCTGGTGAGGATGTGGAGAAAAAGGAATGCTTACACAACGTTGGTGGAATCTCCATACTGTTTCTATGAAAAACAATAAGGAGATTTCTCAAAGAACTAAACATAGAATTACCATTAGATCTCACCATCCCACTACTAGGTATCTATGCAAAGGAAAATAAATCATTATACCAAAAATTACCTGCACTTATATGTCTATCACAGCACTATTCACAATAGCAAAGATTTGGAATCAATCTAAGTGTTCATCAATGGATGATTAGATAAAGAAAATGTTGTAGTGCATGTGTATGTATGTATATGTGTGTGTGTGTGTGTATATATATATATATGAAATATATACAATAATGGGATACTACTCAGCCTAAAAAGAATGAAATAATGTCTTTTGCAGAAACATGGATGGAACTGAAGGCCATTATCTTAAGTGAAATAACTCAGAAGCAAATAGCTATATACCACATACTTGTAAGTGGGAGCTAAATAATATGTACACATGGATATAGAGAATGAAATAATAGAAACTAGATACTCAGAAGGGTGGGAGAGTGGGAAGAGGATGAGAGATGAGAAATTATATAATAGGTACAAAGTACACTATTCAGGTGATGGCTATATTAAAAGCCCAGACTTCACCACTATGCAATATTTTCTTGTTACACAACTGCACTTGTACCCCCTAAATCTATTTTTAAAAAGTTTTGCTATTGTTTCATATTAGTTTATATCAGTTTAGTAAGAATGAACCTATCTCATTTTTATTAAAGACTGAATGCGATTTTATTGCATGGATTTTCTCCAAACTGTTCCGTCAGAAGCCTATTCACTGATACATATGTTGATTCTCAGTTTCCATTCTTGCAAATAATGCTGCCATAAGCATACTCTTATAAACATTTTTGCATATGTTAACTATTTCTTAATGGTTGCTTTCCTGAAAGTGGAATTCTTGGGTCAAATAATGTGCTTTAAAATGTTTTTATAGAGCCTGCCATATTGCCCTTGAAAAGACTTTATCAATTTATAATGTCACCAAAAATGTTTGATAATAAAAATTTTTCTTACCCTTCTAACAGTGAATATTATCAATATTTTTAAAAGAGTTATGCCAATTTAATGAATTAAAAAAAAACCACTGCAGTGTAGGTGAACTGATTTGGGATTCTGTCTAACTTGGTTTAAACCCAAACCACACCACAACTAGCTGAGCATCTGCAGGCAAGTTATTTTAGTTGCCTCTATTACCCTTTCCTTTCTTTGCAGTGGGGAAGATACCTACTATAAAGTTTGGTTTTAAGGTTTCAATAATTAGCACAGGTCAACCCTAAAACAGTGGCTGGCCGGTAGCAAGCACTCAATAAATGTTAGGTGTTATTATTATCATTAGCATTTTATTAATTTTAGTAGAGCTGTATACATTTTTATGTATTTATTGGCCACTAAAAAATCTTATTGAAAACTTGTATTCTGATAGATTCTTTAATATTTCAAAATTAATTCAGAAGTACTTTATACATATATATGTATGATATTAGATATTAAACTTTAGTCTTAAAAAAAGATTCAATTGCAGGAATATGCCACAATTCATGGATTTGCCTGTTAAGGATCACTCAGCATGATACAAATATTTCAGTATTTCAAAAAATGTTGCAATATACATCTCTGGAAATACCTTATGGGGCATATGTGTTCAAGTTTTTCCAAGTGACATATTTAGAATCACATTTTGTTTATGACCTGAAACCTAATATAAGGAATAATTGGGGCAGGAACATGTGACATCGTAGGAAGAAATCTTCGAATACAGAGAAGCATTTGAGAGGTAGGGGTTAAAAAATGTCCACGGAGGGAAGAATAATAGTGTAAAATCTTTGAAAATTGAACTGAAATTAGAACCACGACCCATAGAAGGAAGATTGCAACTTGTCACCTAACTGGGTCAGCAGACTACTGAAACAAATAGACAAAAATATTGCTGTAACCAATTGGGTTTTATAACATGAAGGCAAGGTTAGTTCAATACATGAAAATGAATGTATGCTATATTAAAAATACCACAAAGAAAAATAACATTATTGATACAGAACAAGCATGCAAAGTTTACCCATCTTGTTAAAAATTCTGAACACACAAGAAATAGAAGAAAATTTTCTTCTCCAGTTGAAGTGACTTTACAAAAATTTTAGAAGTAACATTATCCTTAATGATGAAAGGCTGAATGATTTCATTTTAAGATTCAGAGCAAGTAGACATGTCTGTTTTCACTAGTCCTATAATTCATTGTATTAGAATTTCTAGCCAATTTAAAAAAATGAGAGTGAGAGAAAGAGGGAGAATGGTAATTGCAAAGGAGGAAATGAAATTGTCCTTATTTGCAGATGACATTTATGGTTCCTGTAGAAAATCTCCCCCAAAATCTCCAAAAAGCTATGAGAATTTAAAGATAAGTTTAGAAAATTTTCACAATACAAGGTCAAAACGCATAAGTATATTGTATTTCTTTATACTAGCAATGTATGACCGAATACAGAAATTTTAAAAATAGCATTGAAGATCATTCAATACAAAGAATTCTTGGACATAAATCTAAAAAAGCTTGCACAGGCTCTTTATGCTGACAACTGAAAAAATGCTGGTGAAAAACCAAAGAAAACATAATTAAATGGAGAAATATACCTGATCATGGCAGGAAGACTTAAAATTGTTAAAATATTATTATTCTCAAGTACAATCAAAATCTCAGCATGATTTTAAAAATAGATATTGACAATGCAGTTCTAAAACTTGCAGGGAATGGAAATGGAACTAGAATAGCTAAAACAATTGGAAAGAGAATAGAGGAATTATACTAACGCATTTTAAAACTTAATATAAAGCTCCAGTAATTAAGACACTTTGGTATTGTAACAGGATAAACATGTAGATCTATGGTAAAGATTAGAAAGTTAAAATATAGACACACAAAAATGTGACCATTTGATCTTTGACAAAGGTACAAACGAAATTGAATGGAGAAATGAGTCTTTTCAATAAATGTTATTGAAATATTGGACATCCATATTTAAAAATATAAACGATCTAAATTTCACACCTTATATAAAAGTTGACTCAAAATGAATCATAGATGTAATTGTAAAACTATAAAACTATCTGAAAAAATATAGGAGAAAAAAATTAAAATGAGTAAACTATTGGTACAAGCCATATCTTTGATGAATCTCAAAGACATTATGCTCCATGAAAGAAGTGAGTCTCACAGTGAGATTCCATTTATGTGACATTCTATTGTAACAGACAAAACCATATGTGGAAAATAGAGTAATTATTGTCAAGAATTATATATTGAGGGGGTTTCACTAAAAAAGGATAACATTAGATTTTTGGACTGATATAAATGTTTTGTGTACTAATTGTGTTAAAGTTTACACAAATGCATACATGTGTTATAATTTGTAAAACTATACAACAAAAGAAAAAGGAAGTCAATAAAAATGTTAAAGTATAGAAAATACAGGCATACCTCAGAGATATTGTGAATTTGATTCAAGGGCATTGTAATAAAGCAAGTCACATGAATTTTTTGTTTTCTCAACACATATAAAAGTTATGTTTATATTGTAGTCTATTAAGTATGCAATAGCATTATGTCTAAACACACATAAAATTTAAATTTTTAATGATTTATCTAGGGATTTTGTGTCTACACTTATAAGAGGGTTAATCCACAATTTAACTTTTTCAAAATGCCCTTATTCATTTTGGTGTCAATGCTAGTATAACACAAAAAATAATTGGGTCTTTTTACTTGTTTTCCTTTTTTGAAAAAATTTGTATATTAAATAGATTATTTCTTTCTTGGCATCTATATGTTATTTTTATTAGAGTACTATTCTATATTTCATACTTTTATGTTTTCATTTTCATTGTTATAAAGTTTTTAAGTATTTTTTTATAGTTAAAAATCGTATTTCACTTTAATTTATGTAACCCCTTATTGTTCCAAATGTTTTTTATAAGATTGGTCTAATGTTTTCATTAAATCTCATATATCTGTCCATTTGATTCCCTTATTAATTACTAACATTGTTTATTTTTACCTTTCTGTCTTTATTTTTTACTCATTCAAGTTAGAAGTTTATCTTACTAATTTTTGCCAAAGCAACACCATGTTTTCCTTATTTTGCTGATCCTCTGAATTGCTTCTGTCCATTTTTTTCCATTTAAGTATAAATATTATAAAGTGCAACTAATTGATTAATTTCTGATCTTATCATTGTTATTTTCTTCTACTTTCTTTAGGTTTATTCTTTTCCTTATCAGGCTTTGGGGTTAAAACCTAATTCATTTATTTGCAATTATTATAATTTTTAATTAATACTTCTATAACTAAATGCTACTTTGTAAAACATAATTCCCATTGTGATTTCCTTCTTAACTCACAAGTTATTTAGCGACCATTAAAACTATCCAAACTGCTTTTGCTGCCTTGTTCCCGTTAATTTTTAATTTAATGGCATTATGGTCAATGAACATGGCCTTTATAAGGTATTGAGTGTTTGAAATTCCTTGAGACTTGCTTTATGACTTCATTCTTGTAGAGTGAGTTAAAAACTGTTTTATACGTGCTTGAAAACATATAATCTTTATTTATTTTTAGAGCAGAATTCTACAAATGCTCATTAGATAAATATTTTTAATTTCTTGTTCAAAACTTCTATATTGGTAGAGATTTATTGTCATTTTAATATGTCAGTCCCTGACAGATCTGTTTTAAAGTTTCCTCTATAATTATATATTAGTCATTTGTTCTGAAAATTCTGTCACTTGTAACATGACATATTTTTTCATTGAACAACCCTCACCTCTAACTTATTAATTAAAAATTATTTTTAGTTTTTGAAGTAAATGTTAAATTTATTTATAATCCATAGCTAATTAAATTTACTCATTTTTAAAATCTCTTTCTGCTCCCATCACTGTGAGTCTTACCTCTAAGTACATGTTCTTCTTGCTGAAGCGGATACCTTAATAATCTCTGTAATGAGAATCTATGGGTAATGAACTCAGTATTCATATAACTGAAATAGACTTTTCAGGAAAACTGGAGAGAGTTGTCTATATCATTCTGTTCACTTTTCTCCTCTCCAAATCTCTTGACTCCTCCGTAGTCAGGCTTTTGTTCCTATCATTTCCTTGAATCTTTTCTTATTTGGGTCAAAGCTAAGATTTGGGACCGGGAGCCCTGGAGCAGTGATGGACAATAACGTGTCAGGTTAGGTGAGGATCTCTGCCAGGTAGGAGAAAATCAGGGAGAAGGCACCACCTTAACTTTCTTTCCCAAAAAGGTATAGAAAGGGATAAAAACATGTATTAGTTTACAGATAGTATTGTGGGTTGAATGGTATTCCCCCCAAAGTTTTGTTGGAGTCCTAATCCCAAATACTTGTCATTATTACCCTGTTTGGAAATAGGGTCTTTGCAGATGTAATCAATTTAAGATGAGATCATACTGGATTAGGATGGGCCATAAATCCAATGACTGGTGTCTTTCTAAGAGGAGGGGAGATTTAGACAGGAGAAGACGGACATAGAAGGCCATATGACAATGGAGGAAGAGACTGAAGTGATACCACACCAAAAAAAAAAAAAAAAATCAGAGATTTTGGGCAATCATCAGAAACAGAAACAGGCAAGGAAGGAATTCCTGAGAGTCCTCAGAGGGAGCACGACCATGCCTACACCTTGATCAGGACCACTGGCCTTCAGAACTGTGAAAGAATAAATTTATTCTGTTTTAAGCCATCAAGTTTGTTGCAATTTGTTGTGGCAGCCCTAGGAACTTAATCCAGGTGCTCTTCCTCACCCTCCTAGAGCCTAATTGTACCACTGGAGTCTTTGCTCACCTGTAAAGTGACCTGTGATGTGAAGGTCACTGGGACCCCCTGCCCACTCCTCAGTCTGGAGAGACATGCCTGCTTGGGAGTATCTCTGAATTCTTCACATAATCAGGGAGTTCACAGGCCTCAGGGAGTTCTTTCAAGAAGGGGTGGGAGGGGTTGAGAAATAAACTGTTAAAGGAGAGAGAAAGTTGGCGGACACTACTCTACTCTTACATTTTGGTATGCCAAGTTACAATTTTTATACATTTATAACGTGTTCTTGCAAAATATTGTCTCTTTGATAGTATTAGAATTCTTGATTATCTTATAATTTTATTTCCCAGTCTATTTTGCCTATACCATGGAGTACTATTCAGCTATAAGAAACAATGGTGGTCTAGCACCTCTTGTATTTTCCTGGATAGAGCTGGAACCCATTCTACTAAGTGAAGTATCCCAAGAATGGAAAAATAAGCACAGCACGTACTCACCAGCAAACTGGTTTCACTGATCGTCACCTAAGTGCACATATAGTAATAACATTTATCGGGCGTTGGGCAGATGGGAGAGGGGAGGAGGGGATGGGTATATACATACACAATGAGTGCGATGCGCACCATCTGGGGGATGGTCACCCTTGAAGCTCTGGTGGGGGGAGCAAGGGCAACATACGTAACCTAAACATTTGTACCCCCATAATATGCTGAAATAAAAAAAAAAAGATTCCCTTTATCTTTGCTGTGTTCACTTCTTCCTGCTTAGTGATTTTTCTGAGTTGCCTTCACCCGAACTTCTGGGTCTGTGTCTGATTGGTAGTTCTTACAATTTCCTCCCTAGTTATGTTGGGGTTCTGGCAGATCCAGTTGGCTAGCCAGTGGACATCTTGCTTCTGTTACCCGTTGAAAGGCTGTTTGTGTTCTTGCACCTCCTTTGGCTTGAAGACTGCTTTAGTCGTGATCCCAGACAGCAATTAGCATCTGTTGTTCTGCCTGGGTTCTCCAGCAAGCTAGCCCCAGCCCAGCTCTCCCAAGGCTGGCGTCAGGCTCCTGTTCAGAATGGGGCACCCCTATTCTCTCTCACTCAACTGGCTTTGAAAATCAGATAGCCCCTCCCTGCACGATTGGAAACCACAAAGCTATGGCTTCAGCTTACTCACAGCTATGTGTGTTCTGTTTTGTTTCTTGCCCAAAGAGAGGTTTTATTGCATTCTTGGCCAGCTAACTCTCTCTGGTCTGATACTTAATTCGTTGTTTTTTTCAGGATCATGCTTTTTAGTTTCAAGTTGTGTTTTTAAAATTTTGGTTTTTATTTTTTGTTTTAAATCTAATTCTGATTAAAGAACTTAATCTACACAAGAGTGAATATTTTGAAAAAAAATGTAAGGCTTGCTTTTTGGCCTTTTATATAAATTTATAAAATACTCTTGCAGATAATTAATATAATTATTTTGTTGAATTTGGACTTATACATCTAATAAAGTTTGTTACTGTGTTATATAAATTATCTTTAATCTTACTGGTGTTTTGGTCTGTTTGAAATTTCAGTTTCTAAAACAGTTGTGGTAAAATTTCCTACACTGATTTTGGAGTGATTTATTTCTCCCTTTAATTGTATTTGTTTTGCTGTATACATTTCAAGAAAATGTAGCTAGGTACAGACAAATTCATGATCATATTTCATCTGTAATTTGTTCTATGCTTAAACATTCTTCTTCTTTAGGTCTGACAATGTTCTTTGCCGCAATTCTATTTATCCTGATATTAATATCACTAGAACAGCTTTTTAATTGCATTGCAGGAATGTTGTTTATTTTTCTATCCATTTATATTCAATCTTTTTGTGCCATTCTATAAAAGATTATTTTCTGTAAGTAGCATATAGACGGATTACATCTTTAAAAATTTAGTTTGAAAGTCTTTTATGTTTACATTTAATCCTTTTACATTTGTGATCATCATTGAATATTTGAACTTATTTTTGCCATCCTATTTTGTGTCTTCACTTTACTGTGTTTTTTTCTTCATTTATATTTATTTATTTGCTATTTTTATTTCTATTAGATTGGACATGATTTTTATATAACTTTTTAATCAACTGAAATGAGAAAGTATACATTATATTTTTATTCTTTTAATGACTTCATCTAAAATGTATATTTACCTTAAAATAGTTAAGAGTTAATCAATGCCTTTATTTTTATGCAAATAAGTAAAAAGACCTTTAAACTTCATATCTCTTTCACTTTTCATTGTCCTGGATTTTCCACCTTGTTTCTAAAACCCCAATTTTTTTGTTTGTTTGTTTGTTTTTTCCCATGAGTACTTCTTTTAATGCACAAACATGCTCACTGTATTAATGGGCTACTATTTTTTTTACGTGTCTCTCCTTTCTTCTATCAAGCTGCTGGAAATATATTGTGTTCAAAACATTCACTGTCTCTCCTGTCATAGAATTATACTTCCTCTCCATCCTGGATGCAGCGATGTTGACCAATGAAACGTGAGCAGAAATTAAGTGTGCTGATGCTAAGCTGAAGCTTTAGGAGACTTTGCTAAGAGGGCAGCAGGACCTCAAAGTGAGGAGGACATGGGATGGAGCTCCAGCTACCCCAGGCCAACTTGGGATGTGATCCACGAAGAGTTGTGTGGTGGTTTGTTGGCTTAACATAACCTAGACTCTCCTGAACCTCTCCTTATTGATCTACAAATGTCTGTCTTTTGGGAGCTCTCTCACTGAGAGTTTGCTTATAACAAAATCATGTAGTCTTCAGCAGGAAAAAAATTTATTTTGCTCCCACTTTTTTTTGAATGTTTCAAGTTCAATAATTACACGTTTTGCAAATACAAAAAGCAGTTATAATTCAAATCAACACAAAAGCTTGAGTGCAAAGTTACAAAGAACTGAGACATCGTATAAAAGGTCAAGTTAAAGATGATTTTGTGGTTTTGTTTTGTGTGAGTCTTGTTGTGTTTTGTTCTGAGAGTACAGCTCTTTTTCAGTCCACTGAATTCAGCAAAGAAATGGTTATCTTGATAAAATATCAATGCCTGAACACACACAAAAAATGGGCAAATTCTAAAACTTAAAAAAGAATATAATTGCCAAAAAAATTCTGTTAGTGCTTCCTCCCTTCACATTTTGCTTTTTAAAGTTATGAGTATTTATTATTATTATTAACTAATCCTGAAACACAAACAGTAAAACAGCTCTTGGAAGAATTTACAACCACCTGCTTGAGGGTCTGGGAAGCTGAAGAGCTGAAGCAAGGTTGGGATAGGTGAAGTCGCTGTGGCCTCACTGCATGACCAAGGAGAGGGAAGGATTCTTCAGTCAAAAAGGAGAAAGACAGGAAGAAGAATAGTTGAGAGGCTGGGGAGACAAACAGAAAATAATAGGTCATTGTTGCCAGCTTGGATCCAGAGAAAACTGCATGGCCCTGGTGTGGGGGAAGATGCCCGTTGGGGGAGATGCAGTAGGCTGGAGCCAAGCTGGGCAGGTAGGCAGCCCTGGCATGACACTAGCCCCAGCACTATGGGACCCAGTTGGGTAGAGGATGGGGCCGAGGTGGGTGCTGGCAGAGGAAGCCAGAGAGGACCCTCTGGGGCACACTGGCCTGTGTGCTTCCCTGCCCCTGTGCTCCCAAAGTAGCCCTCATAGTTGTAGCTTCCACAGACTGGCAGCTACTGGCCCTGGTTCTGACAGTTCTGGTCCCACTACAGGCACCCTGCTGACACTGGTTATCTCTTGGCTGAGGGTAGGTCTGTGTGGTTGGGAAGTCAGCATGACACAGGGGGCCTGGCTGTGGCCTCCACACCTCCCATGCATTGTAGATCCTCTCATTCTTTTTTACTCTTTGTTCTAAATGTAACTTCAAAAAGCTTCAGTAGCAGTGACAAGAACTTTTTCTTTCAACCCTTTTTGAATTGCCAACACGATGTTCCATCATCCCTAAGTACTTTAGCATGTCTTTTTTCAAAAAGAGGACATTTTCCTCCATAAAAGTACAACCGTCAAAATCAGAAAAATAACATTTTGCATTATTTCAGCTAATCATCATACTCCTTCACATTTTAGCAGTTATTCTTGTAAAATTATTGATAGCCAAATGATTCAGTGCAGAATCACTTATTGCATTTAGTTGTCATGTCCATTTAATCTCCTTCAAACTGGGAGAATTCCTCAGTTACTTCCTTGACTTGCATTATCTTGACACCTTTGAAAACTATTGGCCAGTTATTTTGAAAACTGTCTCTCAATTTGGCTTTGCCTGTTGCTTCCTCATGATTAGATCTAAGGTTTTTGTCTTTGGAGGGAACGTCACAGAAACAATGCGGTATTCTGCTCATTGCATGGTATCAGGCGGCACAGTTTGGGTTTGCCCCATCACTGAAATGTTTACTTTAATCACTTGAATGGTGTCTGTCAGCCTTCTTCACTATAAAGTTATTATTTTTCTTTTTGTAATTATTAATATGCTGTGTTGAGTTGCTATTTATGTAAATTCACAAATAAATGTTGTGTATATTTATGGTATATAACATGATGTTGTAATATATGTACACACTGTGGAATGGCTAACTCAAACTAATTAACATACACATTAGCTCATATACTTATCTTTTTTTGTGGTAAGAACACTTAAGACATAATCCCTTAGCAATTTTCAAATATACCATACATCGTTATTAACTATAGTCATCATGATGTATAATCTTTTGAACTTATTCCTACTGTTTAACTGAAACTTTGTGTCCTTTGGCCAATATCTTCCCAATACCCTTCTGCCTTACCCTCCTCAGCCCCTGGTAACCACCATTCAACTCTCTGATTCTACGAGTTTAACTTTTTAAGAATTCTACATATAAGAGAGATCATATTATATTTGCCTTTCTGTGCCTGGCTTATTTCACTTAATATAATACCCTCCAGGTTCATCTATATTGCTGCAAATGACAAGATTTCCTTCTTTTTAAGGCTGAATAGTATTCCATTGTGGATATACGGCACATTTTCTTTATCCATTCATTTGTTGATGGACATGTGCAAAGTTATTTTGAGACTATGAAAATATTCCACTTCTAAACAAACTTTCAATTAATTCATTTGCATTTTTATACCCGTGGCTTTTTAATGTTATTCCAATGAGGTATAATCAGACACTATCATCACATATTTTGATGTTGAAATTATCCCAGATTTGGCCAGGGGAAGACCCTTAGAAACTGGGGTCTATGTTCTTTTGACACATCACCATCATTCCTTGAGTACATCCTTCCCCTCAACCGCAACAAGATGTCTCAATCTCATTTTATACTACCTCAGTCCTGGACTCAGCTGTTTCTCTAGGGAGCACTGGTTCGTTGTAGTGGGCAATGACATTTAGAATACAAAATATGCTCATTCCTATTGAGATGTCATTTCTCTCAAGCCCTGTAAGTAAACCAAGCTAAGGAATATGTGTAACATGGAGAGGGAGGGGGTGGGTGCATGCACACATTCTCATTTCTCTGTCTTTCTGTCTCTCGTTTCTTTCTATTTCACATCTGTCATCTATCTTGACAACCACGAGTTTATATTGATATATCCAAATACAATCCAACACCACAGGATTCATTCTTATGTATCCTCTTTCCATATTTGTAATTGCCTCCCCTAAGAGTGAGAAACTTGGCAACCATGATCTTCAATGTATTTATTCATCTGATGAATCCTTTTGTATATAATCTGTCTTCCATGACCACTAATAGCTATTGTAGTTAAGTTGCTGTCAATCCAATTGGCATTTCTCTGTAAGTAGTGTTTTTTCATAAACTTTAATTTTAGAATAGTTTTGGATTCACAGAAAAATTTCGAATGTAGTACAGAAAGTTACCGTATATTCTACATTCAATTCCCTTTTTATTAACACCTTACATTAGTGTGGTATGTTTGTTACACTTAATGAACCCATATCGATACATTATTGTTAACTAAAGTCCACCATCTATTCTGGATCTGTATGGATTTTACTTAGTGTCTATTTCCTCTTCCAAGATGTCATCCATTGTAACATACTGCATTCAGTCATCGGGTCTCCTCAAGCTCTTCTTGGCTGTGACAGTTTCTCAGACTTCTCTTGTTTTTGATGACCTTAATAGTTTTGAGGAGTACTGGTCAGATACTCTGTAAGATGTCTTACTACTGAAATCTTTTTGATACTTTTCTCAAGATAGAACTGGGGGGAGGTGTGTTTTAGGGGGAAAACTACAGAGGTAAAGCGTCGTTTTCATCACACTGTATCAAGGTTACACACTATCAACATGATTTAGGACTACTGATGTTGACCTTGTTCACCTGGCTGAGGGAGGGTTTTTCAGATTTCTCCATTATAAAGTTACTGTTTTTTTCTTGTTTTCAATACTATACTCTTTGGAAGGGAGTCACTGCTTGCAGCCCCCATCTAAGGAGGAGGGAGTCATGCTCCACTTCCTTGAGGGTGGAACATAAATTACATAGAATTCTTCTGCACTGGAGATTTGTCTCTTCTTACAGTAATGTATTCAATTGTTTATGTCAGTATGAACTTATGAATATTTATTTTATATTTTGGGTTATAATCCTATATTAATTAATGTATTTTGTTGCTCAAATTGCTCCAGCTTCGGTTATTGGGAACTCCTTCTGATGGGTCCTGAGCACCTTTGACACATCTCTATCATTTTTTGTCTTTACTTTCCAGCCAGCACTACAAGACATCTCAGGCTAATCTTATACACTTCCTGCTCCAATCCTAGAATTAGCCGTTTCTCCAAGAAGCATTACTCTTTTTATGAGAGAAAGGTATTAGAGACCAAAATTCAGGTTCTAGGTTTGCTTGTTGCTACTAGGGTGTTTTGTTTAGGCCCTTTGAGCTGGCAGCAAAGAAATATATGCATTTATACTAACCTGTGTATATACACATATCAACAACTATTTTTATATGTAACCATCTGTATGCAAATTAAGCTAAGCATGATCTCATACTGATATTTCCAGCACTCCAACCATGAGAATTTAATTCTGACAATTTTTAAGACCTTTTTGGGGGCCGGGTGAGGTGGTTCATGCCTGTAATCTTAGCACCGTGGGAGGCTGAAGCAGGAGGATCACTTGAGGTCAGGAGTTCGAGAGAAGCCTGAGCAAGAGTGAGACTCCATCTCTTATTAAAAAAGAAAAAGAAGAAGAAGAAGACAAACAAAAGACTTTTTTTTGTCTCTGATACTCTGTTCTTTTATTACATTGGAACTTGGTGTTAATTTAATTCACTCTATTTTAAACTCAACGTGTTCTTTCACATGAAAGACATCTCTTTATCAAATTACGTAACTGTCTCTGACACTTTATCTCCAAGTACTACTGCTCCTCCATTCTGTAATTTTAGTTCTGGAATAATCTAATAAGATTAGATATAGATGGACCTTTTCATTCTATTCTTCACCTCTGTTAGATTTTTTATATTATTCATCTTTTTCTATCTTACTACATTCAGATTAATTTTCTATGTTGAATTTTTTTTTTTAATTGGGGGAAAACTACAAAGCATTTACAGTACAATGTTTACAGTCACAATTCGTAGTGAGCTGATTTCCCAAAATATATTACCACTCAAGTTGACTTATCTTGTTACATTCAAAAACCTACTCTGTCAA